>JAODFW020522180.1:0-11880 GCA_027575235.2 Palythoa mutuki | reverse complement strand
GCGAAGCCGCGAGTTCAACGAGTCGGCGAGCGAAGCGAGCCGCGAGGGGAACCCCTCGCTGCTCGCTCGTTTGATTTTTTCCTTCTCTTCAAAAACAGCCGCCACGCAGGCTACGGACGAATAGATTGCTAATGTTTTCATTCAAGAAAGTTCTCGCATAAAAGTCATCGATTCAGACCATGACTACATAAAAAGTATTTTGTTCTCTGTTTGCTAAGCTCGTTAAAGTTTTTTAAAACATAAACTTTTAATTTAGGCTTTTGTCATTTTGAAACAAGCCGCCAAAACTTGCTGTGTTTCCAATTCTATTGATCTCAAAATTTTGTATGTGGTTTTAATTACTTGCTTTTGCTCAAATTGAATGATAGTTCTTGTGATACATGTAATAAACAGTTCACCACATAGAAAGTATTTTGTACGGGATTTATACACTCGTTAATTGCAGCAAAATCACTCACTTGCTCGTGCCTCGCTCGTTCGTGGTTTTGCTGCCAATAACTTGTAAATAAAACTCCGTACGCCGCACTCGGCTATCAGTATATAGTTTATAATTTTAGCTGCATAAAACCGCCACTACTACAATTCTAACCGCAGCTGTACATGTAATCATGGGTTGCACTGACGAACCAATGGTTTCACTGATAAACCAACACCGCCCGTGTTTAATCGAATAAACGCTGCCCTCGAATAAACGCCAACACCTGAGAGCCAAAGTATTAATAAACGCCGCCCTCGAATAAACGCCGCACCCTGGAACAGACAACAAACTAAATACAGTATATATAAGTCTTTATGGCACTAAATAATTTTTAAGGATTCAATATCAATGTAATAGAATACATTGTGTTGTATAATAGGCTTGATTAGAGCAGCGTCTTCATGATGGCTGATTGGTCAATTTAGCCGTAATGTTATGAATTTGATCGTGTTTTGTTGTTGGTTAGTCACAACCACCGACATACAAATTTTGCAGTGCTATTTTGTGTCTCACTATTTACTGGGTAGTTGTAGTTATGCGGAATTCCTCGAGTAATCGGTGAATCATTCGATAGCGCAGTTTCATCGAGGGCAGCGCTTATTCGAGTAATGACGGTATTGGTACGCCCGGGTTGAGATATAAATTATAATAACATATCAATCTATAAATAGAAATATAAATCCGCCTTGCTAATCGCCCTCCTTGCAGCCAGGGGCTGAATTGTGAGGACGCGGCTCAACGAAGTTGGACCGCAAGCATTTTAAAGGCGCACTCATCACACACATAAAAGGGTTACAGACACATTGCATCCGCTTTACGGCCCATACATGACCTCGGAGCACAGCACCACAGCCAGATGGAATAAGCTGGGAGTCGATTTCTGCTAAGGGAGGAAAACTGGAGTACCCTCGGAGTCAGATTGAGATCGACAAATCTCAGCTCACTTGTAGAGCCAAGGAGTCGAACCCGGGTCGTAGAGGTGAGAGGCGCGAGTGATGACCGCTACGCCAACCTGACTCCCCCCTCTCCCGTCATTTAACTGAAATGGCAGGTAAATATGTAGTTATATCGAACTAACAAAACAAAATGTCCAGCCGTTACCCGAGCTTTCGAATCTGTGACTTTAAAAAGGGGCCGGTCACTACCAGTAGTACCAGTACTGTCGTACCGAGCCCGTAACCCAGCAACGCGCGGCCTTTCCAAATTTGACGGTCAAGGTTGTGTTTATTTTTAAATATTGTCTAACTAGTTCGTTAAGTGAAAAATCTCACATTACTTTAGAAAATTAGATTGAGTTATTACAAAATTGCGTTTGTTTGAACGCTGAGAAAAATAAAGCGAAATTCTACCTACTGCTTTTAAAACCAGTATACAATTTTAAAAGCTATTTCGCATTTATCTAAGATTTAATACTGATTATTGGAAAGCGCAGTATAATATTTTATTTCGATTTTCAATCGAGCGCTTTATGATTGTCATCTAACCAGATTTTTGTCATGCAAAAATTTGATTTTTTCCAAATAAAATTCTAATAAATTTTGAATTTGAACATTTTACAATTATCCATGATTTACTATGTTTTTCCTAATGGGACTCTTGCATAAAATACTCAAACATTTGTTTTAAAGTTAAGTATTTATTAAAATCGGACACCGAGTAAACAAGGTGAATAAAACATATGCAAATATAATACATCTCTAAAAATTAAAATTCTATTTGATTTTTCCATATTTTTATCGCTTCCTCCCATAAGCAAAGCACTGAAATACTCTCCTGGGTGTGTATTTGTTATCCACAATATCATTTATGTTGGAATGTACAACACTTTCCAATTATTGCTGTAAAACTCTTCTTTGTAGGACGTCATTAAAAAGCAATATTAAACTAATCAGCTCTCCAACAATCAGCCGGTATAGATTTGAACGTAACACCATTCAACCACCGGTGCAGTCAATCATTAATATTCATTCTCAATCAACGTCAACTTTGGAAGTTGCGTCACTTTTAATGGAGGAAATGCGTTTTTCCGCTTGGCTGAGGAAGACTTTTCATGAGCTCTAAAACGTTAGCGGTGTTTGTGTGGATAACAACTAAGGTCAGTTGGAGCAGCAAAACACGTGTATGGCTCTCAATCGACAATAACTTAAACCTCGAGGGACTCTCCCTGTTTCCTTCACTCTAGCGAACAAAGAAATTTAAATATCTGCCTTTTGAAAAGAAAAAGAAAATGACGAATATTACTCTCTCTCTCGTGGTTACTGAAAGCTACAGTAAAAGCTTTACTAATGCAGTTGTTTCGGCATTAAGCATCGTGGCTATTTTTGGAGCATTTGGAAACGGGCTTGTTGTTGCTGTCATATGCCGAGCCAAAAAACTGCGCTCCGTTATGAACCGTTTTGTGTTACACTTGGCCGTCAGTGATTTGATTGTGTGTGTGTTTGGAATCCCTTTGTTTCTCGTTATAAACTTTGAGAAGACGGAGTTAAATCTGAACGCATCTACGCTAACAATGTGCAAGGTCGGTAGATTTGTCCAGTATCTAGCACCGTTGGCTTCTTTAACTCTGCTCATAACGATTGGAATGAATCGTCACCAAGCAATTGTTCGTCCATTGAACATAATGACTTTCAGGAAAGCGAACAAACTCATAGCAGCTGCATGGATGTTCGCTTTAGTAATAACAGCTCCGAGCCTTTACTTAACTGAATTGCAAGTTATGATTGACGAGATATCCAACACATCATACCCGTATTGCGCCACAATACCAACTGATGTGGTATCAGGTCTAATTTACACGACTGCTTTGTCCCTCTTAGGTTATGTGATACCACTGATTATTCTAATCGTACTTTATACGAAGATTTATTTAACCGTTTGGAGAAGGCCCAAGGCGATCACCGGTAAAAACGTTGCAGGTTTACCGGCTTCGCGATTGGCGAAGACAAAGAAGAAAGTGTTAAAAATGTTAATAACAGTAATATTTTTCTTCCTGGTTACTTGGCTGCCTTTATTTATCTACGTTGGCATTATTCAGCCATTGTTAAGAAGAGCGAAACCGGTAGACCATGTACGTTTGATCACTTATTCCTTAGGTCTTAGTCAGAGCAGTGTTAACCCAATCATTTATGGGTTTTACAATAAAAACTTTCGTGATGGTTGCAAAGAAGTGTTTCGAATATCTTTCAGAGTGGTCAGCGCTCCTGCAGAAATGATTCACCGGTCTCTCAAGAACAAATCGGCTTATTCACCTAAAAAGGAAGCTGACTTGACCAACTTCAACAGACAAAGAGGAGCCTTGCGGAGGGGAAAGTACCGCAGTAAAAGTACCCAACAGAATCGAGCTGAAAAAGATAGCGAAAGTTTGATTGACGACGAAACCTGTCAGCATCAAATAAGCTTAAAGCGAAGCGGAGGAATGCGTCTCAAAGAAGCATTTAACAAAATGAAATCGAACTCTGAAGGAGGCAAAATCTTAGAATTCCCAGATCCTTTCGGACCTGATAAGCAAAAACTTATAGCTTGCAAAAGCGATGGTTACGTACATATTATGCCAGAGCCAGAAATAAGGAGGAAAAGGTGCAATACAGCGGACAATGCCGAAAATCTTTCTCAACGCAAATATAATAGCCAGAAAACGCCGCTGGGTGCAAATAATGTAAAAGACGGTGTGTTACTGTTTTGTAAGGGCGAAGAGTGCAATCATATTTGCAATTTTCAACCAGAAAAATTGAAACAGCTGCAGTCACCAATGGAAAACGTCAATTCACATTTGTACAAAGCTGTAAAAGCAAGTAAACCTACAGAGAAAGCTAATGGCCAAAATGATATAGATCAGAGGAAAACTTCAATTTCCTCACTTCAGTGGGAGGCAGCCGCGATACCGAGGTGTATTCGATTCACGGACGACTTTGAAGATACGAAGCTTTAGCAACGAAATATTGCTCTAGAGAATGTAATACATAAATAATTTAGCTCAAGTAGGTGCTTTAAATCAAAATATTATTCATTGCTCAGTCAACTACTAATCAGCTGCATTCATGACTTATATCAGTTTGCTAATAGCATGAGCTCAATTTGCAATTTTTGTTAAATACACGGAGCTTTCTGGTTGTAACTGAATCTATTTGTACTGATACTGCTACCTAGAATGTTGCGGTTGTATTTACACAGACTATTCATACGAAAATAATCGCGTAAACTTCTGCTAGTTTTTAAAATTTATGAGGTAATTAACAAATTCGGCAGGAGGTCTTTCATCAATTCATTTTCTGACAAAAGATTACTCGATTTGAAAGGCAGATTAAAACAAAAGAACACAGAATAAAAGTTGCGAACTATAAACATCTAACACCTGGGCCAAATAAAACGTCGAACTCCATGTGCCAGTCTTATATAGAATTTGCTCATTTGCACGTCATTATATGTTAAGTTGGGCACATTACAAGTTTTTCGTAAATTTGGCCCTTGGTGCTTAAGCACATTAAAACATAAAGAAATAAAAAAACGTTTGAATTTTTTTCCCTTTTAAGAGAGAATAAAATAACGAGGCTGAAAACCAACAAAAGAATGGCGGTGTGCGTTGCAGGATTGGAGTCAAGCTGCCCTCCTTAAACACTTTGACAAACCAAATTATTTGCATCCTGCTTTCATCTTTAGAAACGGGCCAAGAAAAATTCTTAATTTCAAAATACACTCTATGATAATCACTGATATATGGCAACATCGTACAATAACTTTTTCTTCAATTGAAAAGTGTTTTTCTTCAAAACTGAATGAAAAATATAATTAATTGACAAAAAAGACATTGAATTTCCCTGCTATCAGTCGTTCGGTACTTCGCGAAAGCTTCATTTCGACGGGGGGTAGCTTCCCAATATCTATGTTTTCCTGCATTAAGTCCACTCTATATCATCACGCAACACAACAACTGTCGTTTGCTTAGGGCCTCTTGCGTCCTCCATTTTCACCCGTGAAAAAAACGGCTGGGATAAATAAAACTTATTCTAGTTGATTTGGAGTATTCCATTGAGACTGAACAGTCATGAAAAACTGTATCAGTCCAGTAAAGAATCTATACGTTTTTTTCTCGGTATAAAATTATACCAATCGCTGCAACAACTCAACCTTACTCATCCTTACTTTCTTAATTTTTGTTCCGTGTTTATTTAGAAATAAGGCAATAAATATGTTTATCCTTGTCAATTATTCTAGTTAGCTAAAAGCTTGCACAAAAGTGGCGAAAGAAGACAGAAATGCGACCAAAGGATTAAATGGAGTGTCACGTGATGTAGGTTACTGGGATTTTCCATTCTGGGTCGCCCTTTATCCAGCGGTGTAGTTTCTGAGTGATGGTAAACACAATCTACACTGAAAAAATTGCAATCAGTCCCAACGCAAACTACCGGACCTTCTTGGTTATTTCTGACAAAAACAAAATGGCAAAAAGATCTTTGACCAGACCGCCATAATTGTGCTGACACCTAATCAACTGCAAGCAATGAATAGATTTATCCGAAATGAATTAGAGACAAGAAAACGGCAAAAAGAATAAAATTGAGCGATAATAGAAATAAATTCTATTGAGCAACCCTCTCAGAATTAAACATTCGGATTGTTACATTTCCATTCCAAACTTAAGAATAAAAGATACGAGTGGTTTCATTTTCCAATGTAAACTTGAGAATAAAATATTCGGATGCATGGTTCCACGAACAAAAGATAATAAAAAAAATGGTACACGATAAATAAAAGTTCTACTAGCTTCAGAATTTAATTCCCCTGGGTATAAAACTGTCTCTATGTGTATCTGTACGAGAGATTGGCGTGGTGTCCTTGCGGGTTCTGAAACTGTATCGCTTATCAGTTTGCCGATTGCATTGTGGTGTAAACACATGGAAATATAAACGAGTTTAGAACTTGTTTTGTGAAATTATTGCTTAAATCTAAACTTATAAAAGACAAAGTTCTTCTATTACTATTCACAGAACAATATTACTGATGAGCTGGTGTGACGACTTATTTATACACACAAACAAAAGACGTTTTTGTTAGCATCCGGTAAAGGAAAATATCGTTCGTCTTTAAATGAGTCAAGCCTTAGTCCTGATCATGTTATCGCTGTGTGTATTTCCGTTAGGTTAAATATCAGGGTTTTTTTTCTCACGCAGAAAATCAACTTTCAAAAACTTGAAATTTTATTACAAACTGTTATATTTCTAAAATATATAAACGTGTCTGGTGTATATACTTCTAAAATGACAAAAGAATGGTCAAGAGAAAACCTTAAATACTAAACCCAGTGAAATATGCAAATATGACCAAAAATGGTGCTCCAACTATTTAGCTCGCTCTGCCGAGACCAATAAAATAATGTCACTAACCTACCGTACCAGCTAAAAGAACTTACTAAGAGTTCCAGGTTGAGTTTCCGCAATTTGACAACAATCACACGGTGCCTGATTACATACATCACACCCTTTCTGATCAGCAATTTCTGCGAAGGACATTGGTGAAATAAACTTTGGTCTGCCAGCCGAATCACAGGTTGCCAACTTTCTTCCAACAATATAAAAAGACTGAGGCAAGTTGGACCGGTAATTCGCAAAAATCGCTCAATTAGCCGCCAGTCAACAATTGACGGCCGAAGCAAATGTATCTCCCAACCAATTTACACTGAATATGTAGCAGTAGTCTAAAAAAAGACTAGTCATTGTGACTAATTAATTAAGCTGTGGGGGCAGTTTAAACCAAGTACCATTTGGTCTTGTTTAAGTTAAACGTAAACATCATTAATATACAACTCGATTGCTCCTTAACAAAATTTTAATATTCATTCATTCTTAGTTCAGTTTCTGGGTTAGTCTACATTTCTCAGGAAAGTATCACTAATCATGGCTCCTGGATGTTAGTCGGGCTTCCTCCACAAAATAAATTTTTGCGTTCTCATTGCTACACAGAATTAAAATGCAATGTTTACATTGCAGCATTACAGAACAATTTAGACTTGTGCAAAATGTGCAGTGTTTGAATTGGACAAGATGCATTAAGATGGGTCAGGTTTTGGTGCCCTGAAGATAGGTCTGGTTTTGGTGCCCAGAAGATGGGTCAGGTTTTGGTGCCCTGAAGATGGATCAGGTTTTGGTGCCCTGAAGATGGGTCAAATTCTGGTGCCCTTAAGATGAATTACGTTACGGTGTGCTGAAGATGGATAAGGGTTATGGAGCCCTGAAGATGGATCAGGTTATGGCCGTGCCCTAATTGTCGGGAGATCGTTTATATATATGCTAAACAAAACAGGACCGAGGATGCTGCTTTGAGGAGCACCGCTCACCACAGGTAATTTATCAGACAGCGTCGAATTGATACGCACCACATGGAGTCTCTGCGACAGATAATTCTCAAACCAAGAGATACTAGAAGGTGAAATACCGATGTCCTGAAGTTTACTAAGTAATATAGAGTGGATAATGCTGTTAAACGCCTTACTCATATCGAGCAAAATAGCAGCAGTTATTTTTTTCTGGTCCATTGATTTGAATATCGAATCTGTAGGATGAATTAAAGATGTTTCAGTGGAGTGCCATTTTTTATTTCCACTTTGCTTTGTTGAAAGGCGTTCTTTAGTAGCCAAGTACGGTGTAAGTTGATTGAACGCGATCTTTTCACACACTTTAGACAAAACCGGGGGCAAAGTCACCTTGTTTTAAAATAGGTGACACTTCTGCTATTTTCCAAGCACTTGGGAATGTTCCGCTAGAAAAGGAGGCGTTAATAATTGACGTGATGGATGATACTATGTAAGGCAAACAGTCCTTAAGGACACGAACAGGTATCTTGTCAGTCCCAGAAGCTTTGTTTATTGACAATGAATTTAGAATCTTTAACATAAAACGAAAGTAGGAGTTTAGCTGTTGTATAGTTGTCACTGAAAAGCCCCTTTTGGGGAGTGTCAATAAAGTTTTACCTTTACCTTTATGGAGCCCTGAAGATTGGCCAGGTTATGGAGTCCTGAAGTTAGATCAGGTTGTGGTGCCCTGAAGATGGATCAGGTTGTTGTGCCCTAAAGATGGATCAGGTTATGGAGCCCTGAAGATTGATACGGGTTATGGAGCCCTGAAGATGGATCAGGTTATGGAGCCCTGGAGATGGATCAGGTTATGGTGCCCTGAAGATGGATCAGGGTTATGGTGCCCTGAAGATGGATAAGGGTTATGGAGCCCTGAAGATAGATCAGGTTGTGGTGCCCCGAAGATGGATCAGGTTATGGTGCCCTGAAGATGAATCAGATTGTGGTGCCCTGAAGATGGATCAGGTTATGGTGCCCTGAAGATGGATCAGGTTATGGTGCCCTGAAGATGGATCAGGTTATGGTGCCCTGAAGATGGATTAGGTTATGGTGCTTTGAAAATGGGTCAGTCTATGGAGCCCTAAAGATGGATTAGGTTGTGGTGGCCTGAAGATGGATAAGGGTTGTGGAGCCCTAAAGATGGATCAGGTTGTGTTGACCTGAAGATGGATAAGGGTTGTGGAGCCTAAAGATGGATCAGGTTGTGGGGCCCTGAAGATGGATAAGGGTTGTGGAGCCCTAAAGATGGATCAGGTTATGGAACCCTGAAGATGGATAAGGGTTATGGAGCCCTGAAGATGGATCAGGGTTATGGTGCCCTGAAGATGGATCAGGGTTATGGAGCCCTGAAGATGGGTCAGGGTTATGGAGCCCTGAAGATGGATCAGGGTTATGGTGCCCTGAAGATGGATTAGGTTATGGTGCTTTGAAGATGGGTCAGTCTATGGAGTCCTAAAGATGGATCAGGTTGTGGTGTCCTGAAGATGGATAAGGGTTGTGGAGCCCTAAAGATGGATCAGGTTATGGAACCCTGAAGAAAGATAAGGGTTATGAAGCCCTAAAGATGGATCAGGTTGTGGTGCCCTGAAGATGGGTCAGGGTTATGGAGCCCTGAAGATGGATCAGGTTATGGTGCTTTGAAGATGGGTCAGGCTATGGAGCCCTAAAGATGGATCTGGCTATGCTGCCCTGAAAAAAACTTTCATTGAGTGTCAAACACGTGGACTCTATTACTCTCGAACTCTGGAACTTTTTTTTTTATTGTCACGAAAATTAATGTAAATATCACGAAGAGCAAATAAAGATTATTATTATTATTATTATTATTATTACAGATGCTCCCTAACAGGTAATTATTACACGTTTATTAATTGTGAGTGGCAGGTCACTCCGACCCTCATATAAAATAGTTTTTGTACAAAAAGTAAAACAAATCTATCTTGGAGGCAGCTTTTAGCACGTAAAGGTGATATAGGAACTCGAAGTGAATGAAAGTTACACTGCAGTCAGTACAGTTGAATTTTTTTTCTCAAAAATCTTTAATTTTTTTGCTTCGCCTTCCCACTAATTTATTCCAAGAAAGTTGAAATTACTAGTCTAGAGATGGTCATCTACTGACTGGAATTACTCTGGGTCAACACAATGAGACTATAGATCAGTTACAGCATTAGGGACCTAAATTGAAGTCGTCCGACGTTTTACACAAAGGGGAGAAGAAGTATTTTTATTTCAGACCGTGAAAAACGTTATCACGGTAACACCGCGTTTCCATTTGACATTAAAGTCATCTTTTAGTTTGTCATGGCGTATATAATTACATGCCATTTTCTTTTTTTACATTATTTGTGGGGTTTCTTGATTGTTACTTTACACCAACAAAAAAAAAGTCTAAATTGTCGTCTGGAATTCGACAAGCTTTGAAAGTTCTCTAATGAATGTCCACATTCACAGTAAAATAATTAGATATGTGGATATGGTATTTTTCCTAGTTCAAAATAAAATTTATCCAACTTGTCCAACTAGAGCGAACGGGTTTTCGATTCTTTGTTTCTTGGAATTGGTACCTAATATCAGACTTTGAACCAGCAAAGTCTTAACTATAGGCTTAAATTTATCGTCATATTATCCCTGATCGTCAGCTACTCGACCCAGGTGCTTCGTCTTCAATCAAGTCCAAACGGTGTGGGTCATAACGAAAGTAGTCTGGCAACGAGTCTGAGCGTGAGTCTAAGCTGACTGTTGGCGAGCTGGGAATAGTAACATCTGGCACGGAGCTGGGAAAATGTTCATCATGCTGACGAAATAAATGGTAAAAGATTAGATAATGATTGTACATACAAACCATTATATTTCACTTTGTGAAACGGCTTGACACCGTGAATGCCCGTTAATGTTTTTGATTCCGGCTTTACAGTATATGCTGTACCCATACACCACAATCTTTGATATCTGAACAATTTCACAATTGAACCTGTTCTCATTGCAGACCTCCCCGTAGCCATTAAAGTCTGAATGACCCTCTCCCCTCCCCCCCCCATTCTCTCTCAAAATAATACTAACAATATTCTTGTGGCTACTGCCACTACGTCATCGCTCGTGTAAGTGGGTGCATAAATCTTCTGTTTGACTTTTGCTAATCGAACAGAAATCGGGTTTCTCTCGAATGAGTTACGAAGTTTTGTTTCAAATATCTAACGGTGACTGCCGGATTGGACAAACCGGTATATTTTCGATATATTTTCGACAATTGTCGAATTTATATTCCCTGCAACAACGTTTGTGCCATGTCGTTCTTTGCATATGCTCTGCTCTCCAACCCAATTGCATTTAATTCTTGCATTTTGATCGACTGAAATTCTAACTTTAACTTTTCAAATTTTTGCAGTTTTATTTCCTAAATCTGTTATAAAAGGCACAGAGCCGATGTCAGTACAGGTTTTTCAGAAAGTTGTAAAGCAGTTCGGTTGTTTCATACAGTTCACAACAAATTAAACGGAAGCTGGCTGATTATGTAACGCCACATGCCGGAGACTTTTGACATGACGAGTTTAATTTCGCAATGGCAGTTACTGTTTTAGATCATTTAAATGTCTGAGACAAAGGGTGAGTATATGGAATTGCAAGTATGCTGCAAAGATCTTAGATTTAAATATTTCTACGTTCTGATCGCTTGGTGCATTTATACCTGACAAAAAATGTTGTGATATATGGAAATGTAAGTATGCTGAGATTTGAAGCAGGGCCTCGATTTTTCTTAAAATTGTTCTTAATTGTTGAACAAATTTAAGCCTCTTTGTTCTTAAAAACTTGTTCTTACAAATATACGTCTAATCTTTTATCATTCCTTAATATATTCCTTCCAGAGGCACACAAACACAGCAATTGGTCAATAGACAACCTTCTTTGGAATACACACAGCAGTTGCCATATGCAGTCGACTGCCTATTTTTACTCCCTATATAACATTACTAGCACATAAGATAAATACTACTTATTAACTGAGAGTGAGGGCCTGACAGGGGAATTCCAGACCGAGGCCTTGCCGTAATGACCGAGC
>JAODFW020521225.1:0-11882 GCA_027575235.2 Palythoa mutuki | reverse complement strand
TGAACGAAGTAATGGGGGAAAGCTTGGAATCAAATCCGAAGAGGTTCTGGAACTATATCAAACACTGTCGCTCAGAACGGTAACAGGTGTTCCAACACTAAGGTCGAACAATGCAACCTACATCTCTGCAAAAGACAAAGCTGAGCTCCTGAGTAACCACTTTCAAAGTGTGTTTACAACAGATGACGGCACTATCCCAGACCTTGGCCCCCCTAAGCATCCGTGTATTGGTGATATCACCTTCACACCTGCCGGTGTAAAGAAACAACTCAAGGATATGCGCACGACCAAGGCTGCTGGTCCCGATGAGCTACCAGCTCGAATCCTACACGATCTTTCTCAGGAACTTGCTGACATGCTGTGTTTTATTTTTCAGCAGAGCTTTGACAACAGCGAGCTACCTCGCGACTGGTCTCAGGCAATGGTAGTCCCAGCCTATAAGAAAGGCGACCGAGATAGTCCTATTAACTACCGACCGATATCCCTAACTTGCCTTGCGTGCAAGGTTATGGAACATATCGTATTAAGCCACGTCAACAAGCATTTAAACACCTATAACATCTTGACATATTTACAACACGGTTTTAGAAGTGGTTTCTCTTGTGAGACCCAACTCATCCTAGTTGCTGATGATTGGGCAAAAACTCTGAATCATAAAGGTCAAGTCGATGCCATCTTACTTGACTTCAGCAAAGCCTTCGATAAAGTGTCTCACCCTAAGCTTATTTACAAGTTACAGCATTGTAGCATAGTTGCTAAAACCATCCCGCTGGATTGAGGCATTTATTTCTAGCCGGACCCAATCTGTTGTTGTCGATGGCTCCCATTCATTCCCTGCTCGTGTAACATCAGGTGTTCCCCATGGAACGGTTCTGGGCCCTACCACCCTACCCTGTTCCTTGTTGCTGACGCAGCGAAGGAGCCTGAAGAGACTGAGCGAAGTCAGCAGATATTATCGGCAAGGGAATCAAGCCTCAAACATTTCTACCACAATGCATTGCTCTGTACCCACAAATTCAACCACAATGCCTTGCGCGCCGTGTTTCCTGCCATGTGCTTTTCTCCTGGAATCGAAGGTGAGTTCAGCTTTTGCGTGATAAATGTTTGTTTTGTAAACAAAAATTTAACTTTTAAGGCATCGACGCATACTACAGTCCTTCAAAAGGCTCTGACAAAGCTTTTGCTTAGTTTTTCTTGAATGTGTTTCACAAAAGAAAATCTTATTTCGTGATTTGAATGTTCGAGTAAACAACCAAGACATCACAAAATGGCGGTTTATGCACGTTTGTTGGATTTCTGACCAAATTTCTTCCTTTTCAGTACACAAACTGCTACTTATTTTTGACCAAATTTCTTCCTTTTCAGAACACAAACTGCTGCTTATAGCGAGTTAAGAACTTTTGATAATTTGTAAAGTTTTCTAATGATTAATATATTTAATAGTGACCGCCACGAATGCATAAGCTTATTTCCTCCAACAAGAACAAGGTCGAACAACGCAAGGGAATTATCGCAACGAAATTTTCATTTCTTTGGTGTCGGAATAATGCTTTGTTCATTATCATTATGACGGCGCATACTGCATACTGCAACGCCGTGAAAAGTTTGAACATGACATTTGTTCATCTCGAATTGATCGAGCACATTGGGGTAATCACACTGAATGCGAATGCTCATATTCTTTACTTTACTAGAGTGATAGCCTGCTAACCGGCGTCCCTCGCCTCCATGTGAACACACTTTATGGCCAGGATTTTGCATATCCTGGTCAGGAAAACAGAATAAAACATTACAGGAAATTAATATATTTTGGTTTTGATTTCAGATTTTACAGCATTTGGATGGCATATTTTATGCCTCGTTTGGTCGTGTTTGAACACGCCTCGTTCATATCTATGTCTTGAAAGTGTTAAATGTATTGAAGTACAATACTTCTTTTTTCAGAAAGAAGGAAGTAAAAGAAGTTGAAAGACACCTTTAAGGAAGGTGAGTTCAAAAATGGGAAATAGCTTGGAACAGTACAGAGCAACTATAGGGACACATTTTATATTCTTATCTTCCAGACATTACCAGTTGTGTATGACAGGAAGATTTTGGAGTACAATCCTGTTGTTATTTTATATGGAAGCAATCTATTTACCAACTTTAAAGGTTGTTGTTCAGAATTATAACATGATGAGATTCAATCGTCTTTGGTTGACCCAAATGTATCTCTATAAGTTCTATATACCTGAATTGATTCAGCTAGCAAATGATATAGAACTCAATCCTGGACCAGAAATATCTACTGACAGTGTAAATTCGGAAAACCCAAATAAAAAGAACTATTTTTTTATTGAACCTTGGAATACTGAATGTCAGGCATTTTGGTGTTCTGCTCTGAATTTGCCACTGATTGTTAAACACAAAAATTGTTCAGAAATGGTCAAACCCTTAGAAAAGCCTTCCAAACTGTATCGAATAGTCGGTGATGGCAATTGCTTATTCCGTGCCCTTTCTTATGCAATAACTGGGAGACAAAATTATCACAGCTTAGTCAGAGAAAAGATAGTTCAACATATGAGACATAATGAGCATGCATTACTTGCTCACATGAATGGCAGTGTGAATGAATATTTGGCCCGCACAGGAATGACAAATCAACATGTTTGGGGAACAGATGTTGAAATAATTGCAGCCTCTTCTTTGCTAGAAACTGACATTTATGTATATACCAAAGTTGGTTTTCTATATAAATGGCAAAGGTTTTCGAGTTCTATCTTATCACAATATCCTGCCAAAAATATAGGTGGTCTCTATTTGCAAAATACTAGTGGTGTACATTATGACATTGTGCTAGATGTTGCTTCTTCTCTGACTCCTCATTCTAATCATGGTTGCAAAAGAAAACGTAATAATGAACAAAGCCATCATTGTAAGACAAAGTCTGTATCCATTAGTCAACCTTCCAAACTTGCAAAGGCTAATCATGCAGCAGATACTTCAAAGCATGTGTCTTTCACATTGAGCAACACGGAGGACTTGGCCCACATTAGCACTGACAGTGATTCAAAACTGACCTCAAACAACACAATGACTACCCAGAACACAGATAGTGACAATCAGATACATGTCAAAAGTGTAAAAAAGAAGGCACACACTTCAGGTATGACAAATACTGGCAATAAAGACAAACAGACAATTGATGTCAGTGCACAAAAACATCTGTCTAACTTCCATAAGTCTATCCAGTATAATATGTATCAGTGCAAAATCTGTTTTGAGGCATGGCCTTTAAAAGGAAAAGTAAAGTCAAAAACTACTTACATTTGTCAGAGGTGTTCAAGTGACAAAAAAGTTCCTAAAAAGTTTTCAGCTGGCAATCAAATGATTCCATCATGTATACCAAATGAGTTACAGGATTTAACACAAATCGAAGAGATGTTAATTGCTAGAGCTCTCCCTATTATGAATGTTTATGTAAAGCCTGGAGGACAACGAGGTTTTTCAGGACACTGCATAAATCTACCACAACAGGTCTCTGAGCTAGCCCAATCACTACCAAGATATCCCAAGTATGTCTCCCTCTTACTAGTAACTATGAATGGAAAAGATAATGCCTTTAAAGATGTTATTGTCAGGAGAAGCAAAGTTCAGCGAGCACTTATTTGGTTAATTCAAAATAATCCACACTATACAAATGTGACACTTAATTTAGATTCCTTACAATCTTTGCCCGAGAATGGTGTACCAGATGATCTGCAAACTGTAGAGACCAATGAAACCGAGTTCCAGAATATTGAAACAAACAAAAATACCAGTGATGATTCTGATGAAGATCAGCTCATAAATAGTCAAACAAAAACTAGTAGTTTTCTGCCACGCAATGAGAATGAGAAACTTGAAAAGGATGCAATTTTGTCTGAAATTGGAACAGGAAAAATCAATTGGCCCACAATAGAGGATAAACCATTAAATGAATATACTATTTCAGGCCTTGCTACTTTAGCCTTTCCTACATTGTTTCCAGATGGTAAAGGAGACCCAACAAATCCATGTTTACATAGGGATGTCCCTTTCAATGAAAGAATTAAACACTTGTTAAAGTTTGCAGAAACAATAAATGGAAAATTTTACTTCAGGTTTGCTTCACACCCTAGATTTTCATATTGGGCTCTGAACATGATTCAAAGAAAACGAACAATGCAACAAACAGCTGTTTTCTTTAAACAAAACCCTGGGGAAGCACATTTGACATTAGAGGAGCTCAGAAACATGGCCAACGAAAAGAAATCACAGTTGTTTATGGCAAAGGTATCAAGATATGTAGCAAACATTACTGGAAGCTCGGCATACTGGTACAAATTACAACAAGATCTAAAATCAATCATAGAATATAAAGGGCCACCAACAATATTCTTCACCTTGTCTTCAGCAGATATGCATTGGCCTGAATTACATCAACTCTTTAGCTCCAACGTAGATGATATTACCTCTGAAGAAAGGCGAATGAATGTTATAAACAACCCTCATTTAGTAGATTGGTTTTTTACAAAACGTGTGGAGCAATTTGTAAAACATTGGTTGTATAATTGCCTTGGAGCCGAGTGGCACTGGTACAGGTACGAGTATCAAGCTCGAGGAAGTATTCATTGCCATGGTATAGCAAAGCTTAAAAGTGATCCAGGTCTGTGTGATTTGACTGACAAAGCACTAAAAGGATTCTTGGCTGAAAAGGCATCTGCTGAAACATCCATTCCTGATATTTGCATGATTACTGATGGCAAAAAAGCTTCGCAACAAATTTGCCAATATGTAGATACCTTGATGTCAACTTACAATCCATGCCCCCCTGATAGTGAGATATGGATAAAACCAAAGATCCATCCATGTAAACAAAGGCATGAATGTGTTACTGACATAGATGACGATTATACAAATCTGTTGAATACTGTCCAACGCCATACACATTGTAATACAAGGTATTGTCTAAGATACAAACAAGGTCTTAAGGAAATGCAATGCCGCTTTAATTATCCATTTGATCTATGCCTACAGACAAAATTAGTTTTTGAACCTGTTAATAGGAGTGATGGAAAGTTGCCTCAATTCAAAGCCAAAATAATTACAAAAAGAAATGATACTAGGCTAAACAATCACCAACGAATTCAGCTGCAAGGATGGAGAGCAAATTGTGACATTCAAGTTGTGATTGATCAGTATGCTTGCATAGAATATCTTTCAAAATATGCTGCAAAAGGTGAACCTAAATCGCCAGTGCTTGCTGAAACGTTTGACATTGTATTGAAAAATACAGATAATAAGTCAGATGCACAAAAAACTATGAAAAAAATTGCAATGAGAACACTTGGACAAAGAGATTTCAGTGCACAAGAAACTGCGCACTTACTGTTATCCCTGAAATTATATAGCACAACCTTTAATGTCCGTCCTGTCAGTCTGTATGGCTCTCGTAGAATAAACCCTAATCAACACAATGCATCAGCTCCTTGTACTAAGGATTCAGTACTTGATCTTTATGCAAAACGTCTGCGATATGTTAAAGATTTTCCAGATATAAAAAAGATGAGTCTTGTAGAATTTATTGAAAAATATACTTTAGTAAAAGGCAAACTAGTCAACCAGTCTTCACTCATAGTACCTCGAGTATTTCCACACTATTCTCCAAATCCCAAAGGTAAATTTTACAGTTTATTTTGCAAATATCAATTATTAAAATATAAACCATGGACAAATAACCCAAATAATGCTTGGAACAGTGAAGAACCTTCTGATCAGACTTACATAAATGCATGGCATGAATATTTGAGTTCACCAGAAGCTGTATTGCATGTTCCAAATTGGGAAGAAAAGTTGCATGATGCAATGCAGAATGCTGAGATAGATAATACAGACGATGTCGCAGTTGTAGAAGATGAAACATCTCAAGAAGAGTGGATGATACTTGCGTCATTCCACACTAATGCTCTAACCAATGCTTCATCTTCAATTGTTAATTCCCATGATTGGCATTGTGATGCTGTTAAATACACAGACCAGCAAATTGGGGAAATGCCAAGTTGGATCACAGCAAAAAAAGAAAACTTTCTTCCAAGGAAACAAACATTTTCAATCAATACAGAATCATTCAGTGATGCACAGAGACTAGCTTATGAAATTGTTACAACTCACACAATGCAAGAGAAACCACTACATTTGATTATTAATGGGGAGGCTGGAACTGGTAAAAGCTATTTAATATATGCACTATGCACCCACCTCAAAGATAAATGCAAAGTAACTGCAACAACAGGAAAAGCTGCTTATGCTATAAATGGAATAACCATCCATTCTTTTCTACGATTGCCTGTCACCCACATGTTAGAAAAAGACTTATCAGGTCAAGCATTGATAACAATACAGGAAAGACTGACACAAGTAGATCATATAATTATAGATGAATATTCTATGCTTGGTCAAGCATCTCTAGGGTGGATTGATAGACGATGCAGACAGGCAACTGGTCTGCATGAAGTACTGTTTGGTGGAAAGTCTGTTATTTTCTTTGGGGATCCTGCTCAATTACCTCCAGTGGGAGATAAGCCTTTATACCATTCTAAACCAGCAAGCGAAATTGCAGAACAGGGCTATTGTGCCTATCAAATGTTTGATAAAGTTGTAATTCTGAACGTAAATCAAAGAGTGCTTGGGTCAGAACTTGATCAAGTATTATTCAAACAATTGTTGACAAGGTTAAGGAATGGTGAGACTACAGAACATGATTGGAAACAGTTGTTAGCAAGACAACCTTCACAAGTTGAAAATATTAAATGCTTTGAAGATGTAACACGATTATATTACAGCAACGATGAGGTAGCAAAATATAATTACTATCGTTTGCTAGAACTAAAACAACCTACAGCAGAAATATTTGCTAAACATTCTAGTGCTGAGGGAAAGAACATCAGTGCCCAACAGATGCTTGGTTTGCAACCAAAACTACTCTTGGCAAAGGGTGCAAGAGTCATGCTTACAATGAACCTCTGGCCATCAGTTGGTCTTTGCAATGGTTCAACAGGATCAGTTGCAGATATTATCTACGAGCCCAATACACAGCCTCCATCATTGCCTCTTGCAGTTATAGTGAAATTTGACTCATTCTCAGGTCCATCTTTTACAGATAATAAGCCTTCATGTGTTCCTATTCCACCTATAACAGCCACAGTTCAATGTGGCAATGTAGTGCATGAACGGCAACAGCTACCTTTAACACTTGCTTGGGCGTTGACAATTCATAAAAGTCAGGGTATGACTTTGAATAAAGCTTGGGTTGATATTGGCAAAAAAGAAACCACATTAGGAATTACATATGTTGCCATAAGTAGAGTACGCAACATCTCTTCATTAATCATTGAGCCTATGACATTTGAGAGACTACAGAAAATCAAGAATTCAGAATTGTTGAAATATAGGCTGAAAGAAGAACAAAGGCTTAAACAATTGTCTGACAAAACAGTTTTAAACTACTCTAAAATTGTTTGATATGACCAAAATGCACTTAGGTTGATTATTGGTTTCTTATGTTTACTATGTTTTACCTCACTAGGGTTGCTACAGAATGAGTAAAAGATCAAAATCAAGTAAGTAATAAAACAAACATGTACTACAACTATACGTCCTTTTTCTGTATTCCTATCTTACAGTAAATAAGCAACCATTTTTATTTTCTACCAGAAGCTGCAGCTGCTTCAATTCAGAAACAACACATGCCCACCACACAAATGAAAAGTAAGTACAACAAAATAACATACTGGTACAGTAGAAGCTCTATGAGTGACCTACTCTGATAACGACCAACAATTTGAATTGCAGTGTGAATTGTCACTTAAACTTTGTAATGAAAAGCTCTCGTAAGTGACAACCTTAGGGGCTTCTGGGCGACCAGCTCCTTTAGCAACCACTTTTGAGGTTTACCAACTAGTGACAAGCAGAAGCTACTACAGCTGTATTTCAAAACATCATCTCGCGCTGTTTAAGCTAAAAAATAGCCATATTATACTACCACAAGTTATTTGTTGCCACCGTAATGGACGTCAAAACCTTTGTAATTATGTCTATGAGACCAACTTCTAGTGTTTGTGATTCTGTTCGACAAACAGAGCACTTTCTTGCAAGCACTAGCTTCGTTAACCATTTTCAATCCCCGACGTTGTCGCCTTCACTGTAGTTGAATGAAACATGAATATTAATAACCATAAAAATTTAATATGGTAAAAGCAGTGTATAAGGAAATGCTTTATTAGTAACATATATTTCACATTTACTGAATGCGTTAAATGATGTTAAAAGTATTATTTTGCATCATCAGATAACAATCCATCAATCATCAACCCTCAAGACTTATCAGATGAAGCTGTCGCTGGTTCCTCAAACCCTCAAGACTTATCAGATGAAGCTATGGCTGGTTCCTCAAACCCTCAAGACTTATCAGATGAAGCTGTGGCTGGTTCCTCAAACCCTCAAGACTTATCAGATGAAGCTGTGGCTAGTTCCTCACAAACACCTCCCAGCAGCCACGCTGATCACAGCACCCTCATTCACACTCCTACTAAACAAGAAGAAAGTAAGTAGTAAAGCCAAAGAACTGAAATAAGTTGAACATACAGGTAGAATAAATTTTTCCTCTTTAAACAGTTGGCAACTGGAATTTTCATATTATGGAATGACTATAAGATTCTCCTGATAATGCAGATTCTTGCTATTACGGACAGCAACTTGTTATTCTAAAGGTGCCTACTGCAATATGAGTCAACTTTAAACAATATCCTAGACATTACAATCGTTCTTTTCTTATTTTTTTTTCTAGATTCACCTTTGATTTGCTATCTGCATAATTTGTCCCCCATGAAGAGGAGCCAAGCAAACAACGACTATTTCGATGCCACTCTTCAACTAAAAGACAAATCAATGAGGGCTGTGTGTTTTTCACCAGATAAACATTCCTCCATGAAGTCCAAGTTAGAATCCACATCACCTATCAAAATAAGTAACTATAACATAAAACGCAACAGATACACCGATCAAGACGAACTGCACATCAATAAAAGAACCAAACTATCAGACCCTAATAAAACTGAAATCACATTCGACTTCACCGAGATCACAAAAGAAGAGCAGGAAGACACGGAGTCCACACACAGCATACAAGAAATTATGGCAAATGAGAATGCTAAAAGCAAAGTAAACATCACTGGGCGAGTCACACAAATTGAACTTCCAACCACCATAACATCAAATGGCAAGACTTTGACGAAACAAGAATGCACACTCACCGACGAAACAGGATCCATGAGATTAGTGCTTTGGGAAGAAGACACTAAAAGAATACAGTCAGGAAACACACCTACAAGTTCTGTAAGGCAATTGTCAAGAGCTACCAACAACAGAAGTACATAACACTTAATAAGCAGACATCTATCGAATCGTCAACTACTCAAGTACATAGAAAAGATGCAATCACAAACGACAACTCTCAGAACACAGTCACATGCCCAGCTGAAGCAGTCGAAAGGCTCACCACTTATCTCTCCTGTACCAAATGCAATTCCTCCTTGCCTTCGAATGATAGCGGCAAGATAATTAGGTGTTCCAATTGTGGCATGGCAAAACTAAAAACAAAGTGCAAAAACAGAGCTTTTGCAAAAGTACTGTTTGTCACAGCTGTTCAAAAAGACGTAACACTGACCATCTTTGATGACAAGCTTTCAGTGCTGTATGCAATTTACAAAAAACAGTCAGGTCAAGACAAAGAGTTTAGCCAGCTGACAGAAGAAGACCTAACAGAGATGCTTCTAAGTGTGAATGCAACCATAACCTACACTCACAAAAACCGAGTTCTAGCAATCTCCTAAACTGTCCATCATGTCCATTATACACTGAACAAAACATTGAAACAATGCAGATCTTAACTTGCCAATGTTTATTACACTTTTGAAAAGCGTTAGTTTCGGTTACAATCAGAGATTATGAACTTTAACCCCAAAGAATCATTTGTCTAGTGCTTCTGCAATGCAGATGGACATTACTTAACATAACCTTGTATGTTCAGTTTACATATTGTTGTTCTTGTTTTTATTGTTCATTTTATACGAGTGGACCATTAGAATGTGGAGAGACTACCCCTATTTCTAATCGCCAATCACTTATATATCGTTCTGTTACAATAGTTCTAAATCTTTGTTAGGATTATATTGGTTTGTACACATGTTCATGCTAAAACGTTTGTCTTGAAGTAAAGTTTATTCAGTTGCGTTGAACTTTAACTTATTATGTTCATTTACATTTGAAGCGGTGCCTGGAAAAAAGCCCTAAGTGACTTATAAAAAACTGCCAGATTCTCCTTCTAAATTGTCTTGTATTCTCTTTGAAACACAAGGAGAATTTGACATTACATCAAAAGTCACTTAGGGCCTTATTCCACACACCCCTTCATTTTATGCATTTCTTTTACTCAAATCACCTAATAAAACCAATTCAGATTCCTTTTCATTCAGCCAGTGCCAACTATCACACCTCCTGAGTACATTTGTCGGTTAGTCATACCTTCCTACCAAAATCCTAGAATTACCTCAGTACTAAATTGTATTGTTGAAAATTAACCTGTGTTTTGCTTGTACTGAGTTCTCGGTCCGGTTATTCAAAGCACTAACCGGTTTTAACCCACTTTTGAGCAATTAGATCCTGGCAACTAGATAGAAGAAACATTTGTAGCCCTGACAACCCCTTTCCCATGCAATTAAAAGTTGCTGCAGACCGGCAGCCCTCATGATATCTAGAACGCAACATAGATTTCAAACCATTGCGTAACATGCTTCAACTGCTGGAAAAGAGGCTGCACAACAAATAGTGGTCTGATTTCAATCTCAATCCCTTTCGCCATACATTACACGTCAGCATTCCCTACCAATAGGTATACTAGTCTACATTAATGACATCACTGAAGGATGTAGCTCCACCATTCGCCTATTTGCTGATGATACAATCGTATATCGGGAGACGAGCACCAAAGAAGACCATGTCTACCTCCAGCAAGATCTTGATCACCTGACGACATGGGTGAATTCATGGCAAATGAAATTTAATACCTCTAAATGCCGGCTCCTATATATTACGAACAAAAGAAACAGCAGTCTTCACAGCTACTTCTTGGGTTCTCAGCCATTTGAAACGACGAATGAAAATGACTATCTTGGTGTATGCATGTCTTGTGACTTGCGTTGGAACAGGCATTAGAGAGCTTAAGCACCAGGCGTCCGTGCTGTCACGGAGGAAGACAAGATGTAAAATGTCAGTAGATGGCGCGTACCTGCACACGTCATGCGGTCGTCGTGTTTACCACGGAGGCCGGCACGCCGCTTTTCACGTCCGTGTTGATTTCAGGTTGATTTCTGGAAACTCGGAGATTGACAAACAGAAAAAATGGCTTCAGGAAGCGAACAAATCACGGATAAATTTTCGTAAGTAGAAAAATTATCTACCAGTTTATAGTTAAAGTTTTTTTTGCTAAATGTTCATACCGAATGTGTATCCAAAAATTGTAATTCTTCAATTTACATTTGAAAACATGGTTCAATTCATGCAAATGAAACAAAATCAAATTTTATTGTCATATTTTTTAAATAAGGAGTATAGGAACTACTTATTTATGAAAGACAACTATATTTTCCATGGTTACACCTGTTGTAACCGGACATTTTGTCCCTTCTTCTTTTGAAATAGACCTTCGTTCAGCGTAAATTAAGTTACGACAAATTTGCCAAGAAGTTTAATGTTTCAATGAACCTCTGATGTGTTTATTTGTATATATTAGAGGCTGTCATATGGAGTGGACGCAAATCCACGAC
>JAODFW020519273.1:0-11884 GCA_027575235.2 Palythoa mutuki | reverse complement strand
AGTATTTTCTTCATATTTAAACACAATCGGCTGTGCTGAAGGTCCAGTGGGAACCTTTTTATCCCATTTTGGAAAAAGGCGCAACCTCTCAAATCTAAATGCTAATATAGTTGTCTGTGCAGATTTCAATTTAAAGCTTCTTTTAAGATAAATCTCGTTGCTACCTTCACATCGAGTTCAGATGCTGTGAAAACTACATCCTTTTTTAACCTTTGAGCAGAATGATCCTTGTTATCTCTGAACATTTTTTGTCCCCCTTCAGTTGCTCTTTATTCATGTTGTCTTGATAGGTAACAGTAACTGTCAATGAACTTTGATTGTGTTCCCTTGCACAGCAGTCTCCCATGGAGTTCCAGGATAAAATAATCCGGTGCAACGTGTTTTTCAAGATATTTATCCCTATTTGCACTTCATGGAGTTTTGGCACGGCTCGAATAAAAATGTTACGCATACCTGTAAAAATTACACGTTTTTTTTTATAGCTGAACAACTTTATAAGGACAAAGAGGCTCAAATTTGCCAAAATTTAAGAGCAACTTAAGAACAAGCTCAGACTGAGGCTTGATAACTAGGAAAGTTTTGGTAAGTAGAAAATTGACTAGAACTTAGCAAAACAGCATAAAACATGAAAAGATTCACTGTAAAGACTGCTCAACAAACAAATGAATGAAGTTAGTTCACCTCTAAATTCAGCCGTACAATACACATTTCGCAAGGCGTTTCATTTTCCAATATCTTGAGCTTGTTTTATTTTGTTTTTCTTCAATAAAAACCGCTCACAAAAATAAGAACAAATTAAAAACAAATTGAGGCTGAAATCGCCGAAAATTTACTGGTTCTTATAAAAAAAGCGTGCATAGCACGGATGCTTTGTTTACACGTAGAGTTTTGTTTCGGAACGGTTCAAAGTTAGCCGGAGTCATTAACACATCAAAACTTACTAGAGCCAAATGTACCTTTTTGTACGCCAACCATTTTTATCTGAGGCGTGCTAAAAATTACGTGTAGTATAATTGGGAGTTTAGTTGTCCCTGCTACCAGCTGGTTATGGCCTACATGCTTTTTGTATAAGAGCCAGTAAATTTTGCCGAGGCTCATTGTTCTTAATTTTTTTTTGGCAATTTCAGCCTCAATTTGTTCTTAATTTATTATTATTTCTGTGCGCGGTTTTTAATGAAGAAAAAACAAAAAATTAAGGTATTGCCTAAAGGAAATTAAAACGGCTTGTGCCACACATGTATTGTATGGCTGAATTTAGAGGCGAACTACCTTCATTGTTTGTTGAGCAGTCTTTACAGTGAATCTTTTTTATGTTTTATGATGTATCGCTAAGTTTTAGTGCATTTTCTACCACAAAAACTTTCCTAGTCATCGAGCCTCAGTTTGAGCTTGTTCTTCACTGTTCTTAAATTTGGCAAATTGGCCTCGTTGTTCTTATAAAGTTAATTGTTCTTATAAAAAAATTGCGTGTACTGTATATTTATTATTTTAGTGAGTGACTTAAGACTTTGTAGAAAAAGTATTACTGTATATTTTAATGTAGGTTTTACTAGTGCATGCCTATTTTTTACGTCTGGAAATAAAAGCGAAAACCCGTAACTATTGTTAACTTTAAAAGCTGATAAAAGGTCTGATTTTATTAATTATTTTTCACACAACTTTCATTAAATTTTTGACTTGAGCACCTTTGAAATGTGTACTGACAGTAATTGTTGTTTTTTTAAGGATGACAGCAGTTTTAATTAGAACTACGCCTACAACATTTTGACAAATAATGCAAGCTGAGAGATTTAGCGTATTTAGCTATCTTTGTCAGTTTTGCAGCATTATTTTTTGATATTTTTTTTTACTGTTTTTAAAGGAAAGGGCAGATGATGGGGTAACAATATTTAAAAAAAAACTGAAAAATAATCAGAGTTCTTTTCGAAATCATGACAAAAGAATAGTTTCGCAATCAAAGATTTATTAGCGTTCTTTTGGAAAACTTGGCAAAAAATTAATAATATTGCATCCAAATCTTTATTCACATTAGTGTACGTATGAACTATTTCTGTTCACAATTTTGGTGAAGAATCGAAAGTATTCGAGCGGTGAGTTTTTTGATGCAAAACAACAGGTGAATAAATATTGCCTCAACTACTTTCAATTCCATGGTGTTTTCTGTTTATGATGCACACACAGTAGTCATTTATAATGACCCCTTTGTTGCTATCGCCTTTCAAGACGGATGACGATTGACGAGCTGTCAGCCATGGTATGTACACCTGCATTGCATTTCCATTGTTTTAATATTTTTACTAAGTCCTCTAACAAAAAATTCATTCCAGCCTGTTGTTTAGGAATTTAGTTTTAACTGCTACGGCGTATCCCCGAAATAACGAACCCCTTTCTAAAGAATAAACAAGTTTTGGCCGGGAAAATTACAGTAATTTGAGTGGCTTATAGCCCGGAAATAACTAGACACCTAATAACAAAACTTTGTTTAAAGGTTGTTGAACAGGCTGAAATGTTAAAAAACCTTGAAAGTTTAAAAAGCAAACTATGTAGTTTTATTGAAAAAGATCTTTTAAATTAAAAAAAAAAAAAATTAGGTAATTTCGTTCCCAAGTTATTGCAAATGAATTCTTTTTGCCGGAAGTCTGGAAACTACACATTTCATTTCTCAAACGCTGTTTTGTCGGTTCCAGCTCTGACAAGAATGAGGGTGCTTGCTGAATTTTTGTTATTTGGCCACGAATTTTGGCACAACTATAGAGAAATCCTTAAAAAACAAAACGGTGTCGGCGAAATCGAAAAGAAGACCTGGTTGATTTTTGATTAATCGATTGTGCGCCTCTCAACTAAAAATATTTGCAATTTTATAGAAACAAATATAAAAATGATCGGCTTTCAAAAACTAAAATTGCTGACATGGTTTTGATCGGTACACTTTGACAAGGTTGAAAAGATAACAAACACCAGCAGAAGTTAAGATCTGAGCTACTGTTGACTTTATAACAGCAAAAATTAAAATCGAAAGTAGAGCATCAATTCGACCTTACGATAACAAATATATATCAATATATTTAAATGATCATTTAGGGAATTTTATAAGCCTTCCAGTAATAAAGAGGTTTATGGATCTGTGATAAATATCAAACGAGATATCGTATGAAAACTAGAAACACCGCTCAAGGTGTTCAGTAACCTTAACTTACAAAATTTTAGGTTCCCAAAGTCAAGCGTAACCCAGTTATAACGAGTATATCGGTTTTACAAATATGAAACATTTTGCCTTTTCAGACGTACGAAGGTTTTTATTTATTCTTTGTCGGTATTCACAACTACGCGCAGTCGACACGATAATTGTACAGCAATATTAAATAGTTGTATTTCAACCTGGATTCTATTTTGTGTTTTTACACAGTAAATCAGAATGCAGATGGCTAATTGAATTTCATTTAATTTACCCAGAATATCCTCTCGCCTTTTGTTTCCAGCCCGATATTACGAGGTATTTATGTTTTGTAGTTTTTCGATAACTTCGTTAAAACCGAACCCCGATAAAAACGAAGTAAATTGCGTGATATCCTGTAACTCCCTTCAATATACCGGCGTTGCACTGCGCTTGGATTTTGGATATCTACTTTTTAAATTGTATATTAAGCAACAATTTGTCTTTGTAGGACGTAAATGCAATTTAAAGTTCTGATATATCAAGGTAGCTGTCCCGAGTTCTCGGATCAGTGCTTTCCGCACTATCTTTGGGTCTTTGTTCTTGAATAATTTGACCGCCGCTTTGATCTTGAATCTCTTTATTTTCTGACCTTGCGGATTGCGATCCCCTACCACTTTTACTCACGGAGCTACAGGCAAATTACTGTTGTTTCGATACAATTTTATCTACAATTTAATACCTATAATTTTGTTTTTCTGAAGTACAAAGCTTTTCACAGAATATTTAATTCAGATTTGAAAGAAATAATTTTTCAATCATTTTTATTTTAAATGCACCTGTTCCAACGGAGTTTTGGGAAACATCCGCAGGAAAACCTCTATCAGACCTGTTTTTGGATCAATGAGAAAAAATATTGTTTTGATTCTTATGCCAGGCTATGGGGGATAAGGAAATGATTTTGTTTGCTAAAAGTAATGGTTTAAAAAGAAATCATTACAAAATCCGTGGTGGTAGAATTGGAATATTTTTGAATTAGTATTTATCATTCAAATCTGTTTTTCTCAGTTTTCAAATTTCAAAATTTAATATTCGAACATCAAAACTCAATATCCAAACTTCCATTTACTTACAAAAAATTCGTCATGTTCATATATATTCCTCTTCTTCCCCCGATTATAAAACTGCTAGGATACATAGGCCCAGCTAGTATTTATGAATTACCTGTGTGAATATTTTGTTATAAAGTTAATTATGATAGATAACACACAAAACGGTATCTAGTTAAAAAGCCTGTATGAAAATATACTATCGTTGGTTACTATGTTTTAGACTTTTGGACATGCAATCAATCTAGAAACTTATATTATTAAAAAAATTAGTGTCTCCATTTCCGAAACTTCCTGCATTTAATTTATGGTCATAAAATGAAATAACTGTTAAGTTGCCTTTGAAGTATTAAAGTGGTAATGGATAACATGTAAAAACACTAAAAAAGAAGTAGTAGTTATCCAATCTAGAGAAGAAGATCATCTGCTAAGTATCTGTAAAAAGCCCTATCAAGAAAAAATGAAGCAATTAAAAAGTGTGTCCCAGGCAATGTATCAACATCTGACTTCTCCTTACATAACTCAAACAAAATGATATAACTTGTTATAAGCAATAAAAAATTGATCAAGTGGAATAAGCTTTGGAAGTTGAAAAGCCAAATTCTTCTAAACTGCCAAAATTTCTAAATAGCAAGAATTTGGTAATTATACTGTAGTATATAATGCTGTAGCTTTTGAATTCCTCTTAAACTCCTAGTGAATTTCCACTCATCTCCAGTCAAACTTTTCCAACAATAGCGAAACACAAACCATTTATTTCCATAAATTCAATGTAAAATTACTAATGTTAACTCGACTTCAAAATAAGGTAAGTGCCACCTACTGAATGCTCTCTCTGTAGTAAACAGCGCTATAGCTGAACTGGAATCGCCTGTATGTGTAAAGGGGCGTTACTAAAACAACGAATTAAGCCAGAAACGAGAAACAAGAAACACAGACTCCAGGAACAATACCAAAAGCAGCGATCACAATATAGATGTAGAAGTTTATATAAAAAGTCAAGGCTATAAAGAATCATAAATTCAAAAGGATTGCTATGAAATAATTTCTGTTACTACAAGCGGTTAGCTAAAAAAACATTTATAATAATTAATAACGAGCAACACAATTGTTTTTGCACTAATAACAATATCTAAATCGGCTTCTTTATTTTCGAAGGTAAAACGTCGCTCAGACTAAATGTTTTTTGGGTAGATATTGGGTTTTGTCTGTACAAAATAAGGATGAGGCCAATATATTTACAGATTTAGTAAATGCGATATCGGAACGGATATCTCCTGTTCTGATATATAAAATGCTTCAATAAAAAATAGTAATCCGAGTAGCGAAGTTTGTAACTTCAAACAAGAACATTATCGTTCATAAACAAACCAGTTACAAACGGGTAATGAATTTCCACGATGATATCTGAACAGACATGATCTATATATGCTGCTGAAAATAAATAGCAAAGAATTACTGTTCATCAGCAGGAAAGCTAAAATGTGTGCAGTCCAACAATTGGTTTTGGGCCCCATTTAATCCTGTACCAATTGAAGACTGACAATTCAGGTGGAGCCATCCACTAAGTGAACAGTGTTTGATTTTGTACCACATGACGTTTCTGCAAGGAAATCAGTATTTCATCACTGCCAAATTGGCTGTTTTCTCCTTCAACAACACACAGGGACCGCGTAATTCCCACTTTTTGCAGCAAAAGAGACAGAAACAGAGACCATTAAAATTAATACTGTTTTTATATCTCTGTTTTTCATTCTGGCAAATTTTCAAAATCCAGTCTTCCTACTTTTCAATGCATGTGCTGGTCCCTCAGACGTGAATGGGATGATCGATTGTTTTATTAAAAACCAAGCACTAGGTATGTGACTAAAAATATTTTAGAAACTTTTATTCCAGCGAAATATGTCACTTAATTTATCTCTATCCGTACTCAACTGTTAATTTGGCGGGACTTTTGACGTACCCACCGACACAGTCAAAGCTTTCGCGCGTGCGCCTTCAAACACGTTTGAAATTTGAATTTGTGTGCGACGCCAGCAATTTGCAACAAGTTTGCTTTGTGTTTCGAAAGGGATTTAAATACTCTGCTGGATTTAATGAATATCAGGTGTCCATTTATTTATTGAAAATGGTTTCCTTTGGCTGAGGTGGTGAAAAATTGCAGCCGAACAATTCCTTTCACTGGCAAAAAAGCGATGTTTTCTGAATTGAGCAACCTTGCTTACTTTAGTTATCGCTGGAGGTCTTTTAATTGAATTATTGAAAAGCCTTACCGAGGGACAGCCAACTAATTGGATTTTTTACTTTATTTTACCGTTCAGATTTCAGCTTTTGGAGAGATTGTATTGCATGTTTAGATATTTACTGATGAAAAGATTTATATTCGCGCTTTTCACATTCTTGCAGTTACGTTACGATTTTGTTGTTTCTAATTAAGAAAATCTTACGTTTTCCGGCATCAGTTGTTTTGATGAAAACCTGTAAATACGGCTGTGGTTTGAATTTTAATTTGTGGCTGTTTTCTATATATAGTCAAACTCATGTAATGAGCTAATATACAGTGAGTAGGGGAGCCAATCAAAATGCTTAAGCTTCGATACAATTAGCAGTAGTAGCTGGATTTTATGCATTTTTCTATATATGGTCAAACTCGTGTATATTAGTTGTTATAAAGTGAGTAGAGAAACCAGTCAAATTGTTTAAAACTCGATATCCAGTTGAGGTTTTTTCTTTTCTCAGTTGCTGTTCCATTCTATATATCATCAGACTAACATTATACTTGGTGGTTTTCTTGTATTTAGTCACAATGACGACCACAATGTTTGGTATATCATTTGTGGTCATGTGCTTTTACCTATCGGTAACCTTTATTGGAATCAACGGACAAGGTTTGTATGAATTTAATAGATATTTTAGGCATATATGACTTTTATTAATAATATTGTTACTACTATTACTAATACCACATCCAATACTGCTACTGCCACCACTGCTTCTACTTCTACTAGTACTACTATTAATTCTCCAACTTATTTATTTATTTACTTACTTACTCACTTATACAAAAAATTCAAGCATAACTTCGAAGCAGAAGGTTGTTTTAACTTTACTCCAGTATTTAATACAGCTGAAACGTGATTATGCAAAATTTCGAACCAGCAACCACAAATTAGAATTGAGATGTTGAGATATAACCAACCAGTGGTTTCACATGAGCAAAGATTGTATGAATTTGTAACCAAGGAATTGAAAAACAGCTTATACAACTGAAGCTCGCCAGCATGCTCCGCATACCGGATATCAAGAATTTGTAACTAAAATGAGATTGAAGATGAAAATCGTATAATTTTCTCCTGCAAGACTTACAAATACATTAGAGAAACTTTTTTTCCAAAAAATTAGGACTAGTTATTAGTCCTACAATTAAAGATGATTTCAGTAAAATCGTCTTCAACACTTCACATCTATTTGCAATAATATTCACTTCAAACTTCATTAACAAATGCTTTCTCAGACGAAAATCCGATCTTAACTTGAAATATACAATATTACATTCAGCAGTTCTGAACCGTCTGCTTGTTATTTTCTATATTGTTACTGTTGAATACTTTGTAACCTTTCAAGATTGTTATTTGACTATTAGCACGGATTTCAGTAAGAAAGGCAGGAGAAGACCAAAGAAAAAAATATGCTAGTTTTATTTTTACACCCCTACAAGATACCATTTCTCTAAATAACCTTAATTTTTTCCCTGAAAATCCCTAAAAATACCGAATTGCCAATTTTGACCCCTAAAAAATATAACGAGCACCCCTATAATACCAATATAGGGAGTACTGTTACTATTGCCACAACTACATTTTACTATAATTTCTCATTTCCACTTTTTTACTGTCGAATCGTCAGGGTTAAAGAGTTCTCCACGAGAAGTTAAGGTATCAAGGTTAGGAAAAGAGAACGTCATTTCAACTGCAATAAGGGTTACATGGAAACCACCCCTTCAAGTGAATGGCAGTATCCATGGTTACACAGTAATGTACACCTTAACAGACAAGTAAGACAGTAACCACACGTTATCTACTGGTCCTCAGGCTACTTCAGCGGATATCCACGATCTTTTGTTTTATACAAATTACACTATCTACGTCAGGGCGCAAACAGATCTTGGCTATGGTGAATGGAGCCCTCCAATCATTTTTAGGACTCGCGAAGGAAGTATGTAGATAGATATAGATCTTTATATTTGTAATAAAGTATCAAATGAAACACCTAGAATTCTAGAAAATTTATGTTTACCTATTCTCTCTGAACTACTGACTAGGAGGGTTTTTTCCCCTATTCACCTTGGCCCCATCAAAGTAGTAGTCAAACGAGGGACCCATTATTAGGAGCGTTCTTCTTCCCCTTTATACCTTCGCCCCATGAGAGTGATAGGCAGGCCAGTTTTTAGGTTTTATTCAACGACTTTCTATCCATCCAATCAGAAGACGTGATGTCACCTTTTTTGCGTTCGTATATTTGCATCTCAAGCCCATCACCTTCTTGGAAAACGCGTCTCTACATCAGTAAAAATGATGGTGGGGACTCTATTTAGCTCATATGGACGCTCCTAGTGATTTATTTTTGTTCTTATGATTGTGTTTTTTCTAGCTCCAAATGACGTATGTAAGGTGATCAAATTCTACTCCCCTACTCCTACAACAATGTTCATCAGCTGGAAAGAACTTCCGCCTGAAAATCACAGAGGAGTTTTAAAAAGCTTCATGGTTTTCTGGGTTCCTGTTGGTGTTACGGATTATTTAGCCAACTACAAGAGGCGGACACTTCCTCTTAGCGTTAGAAACTTTACCATTACGGATTTGGCCCCCTTCTCGTCATATTATGTTCTGGTTATTGCAAGGAATGCTGCTAATTTCTACATCACGCCAGCTATGCTAAACAAGGTTACCGTTGTTACAACAATAGAAGATGGTGAGTGTCATTAAAACAGTCTTTTAAAAAAAAATCAGTAATCAAGTAGTTTTTGCCATAGCTGGGACGTTTATTTTAGTTTGTAATTAGTATGAAGGGAATCTACATTGGTCTCAAAGCAGTTTTTGTTAGAAAAAAAACATCCCTAACGAGAATTTGTCCCATGATCCTCTAATTACCCGTTAGACGCTCTACCCACTGAACTACAGGGACTCATTTGGGGAACGGATTTTCTAAATTGGTTTGTGTAGATGTCACGTTAGGTATATGTTCTGCTCACTGCAAGAGTCAACATGTCCGTAATTTTTGAAAATATAAATCAAACACTAGTCTCAAAACCTAAACTGAAAACCATTGATTTTCCGCTAAGGATTGGGGAGGGGAAAAGAGTAGTGTTGGGATAGAATCATTCATAATTAATTCCTTAACCCTAAGTTTAATCCAGAAGTGATCTGGTATTGAATTTTGGCAGCTATACTATAAATCGTATTCCATCGCTCATTTTCTTGTTTCCTTTGCAGTTCCAAGTCGTCCACCAAGCAATCTGAAATCACAATTTATTTGCAGCCAATATGAACTAGAAATATCTTGGCTACCATTACCAGATAATTACACAAACGGCATATTAAGAAGCTACGAGGTGTTGCTTTATCAAGGAAAGGCGCTTTATAAGAATGCGTCAGTGACGTCAGAGGAAACGACGTCATTAGTGTTACTTGACGAGTGTAGGAATTGTACTGTTGTGTTGGCCGCCGTGACTACACCGGGAACTTGGCCTAACATTACGACTAACGCGATCACCTCTTGTCCTTGTGGTAGGTTATAGTTTTGTGTTATGAAATGCGACACTTTCTAATACTTCCTCAAAGGCTCTTTTTACATAAAAAAATGAAACTGGCTGCTGAAGATTTCACGGGAAAGAGTGTTAAATTCAGCTCTGCAAGCTTTGTATCTCGTTTTATGACAAACGTCGGGAGAGAAGCGGTTGCTGTCATACAGGAAGTCTGAGTGATCTTAAGCTTGCCGTGTAACTGGCAAAGAATTGAACATGCAGCAGTCGTCAAAATAGAAATTTTACTAACAGATTCAACCACTACAATACCTTTGCCTGCGCTACGCGTATTGCTGAGGTAAACGTAAGTAGTTGATAATGTTGGCAGGGAAGCGATTTCTTCAAAAACCTGTGTGTGTTTTGCTGGTATTCCATCATTAATATATAAATAATGCACGATGTTAAAATTAGTACTTTGGGCTATAAATGGTCATGGATCTGCTACATGTTTGAATGCGGAAATAGGGAAACTGAAAATGGTCACTTATGCAACATGTAAAAACCATATTGAATATTAGTAAACATCTGAAACTTTCAAAAAATACACTGAAATGTCTACAATACATTTTCTTAGGATAATCAACGTCAAATTTTCCAATGTTCTTAAAAATTTTTAGTCTTAAGTTTTAAAATTGGTATAGTTTAAAAATTCTTGATTTAAAAAAATGCATGCATTGTTCATTGTTCATTGTTGTTCATAGGCCCCCCTCGACCGCTCCACTTAAAACGCATCATTGTAGCAGGAGAAAACCAATCTTTTACTTTGCCCTGTGAGTATAGAGGTCGACCTGAGCCCACTGTTTACTGGTTCCGTAATGGCCAACGCCTTTACGACGACACAAAAAACATCTTGACGGTTAATGGAAATACTTCCGGATTCCATACCAGCAGAGTATCAAAACAATTAAAATATGGATCCTGGTACGTGTCACATGCAGAACTTCAGGACAGCGGTAGTTACGTATGTGTGTTGAACTCATCGTTTGGCCTGGCAACTAGTAATGTTACCTTGACTGTGACTAAAGGTGAGGAGAACATCATTTTGTAGTTTTATAACGGAAATGTTTTATCTTTTAACATCCGATTGGGTGGAACTTATGAAGATCTAATTAAATGGGAATAGCAATAACAACAACAACGACAACATTTATTTTATTTGCGCTCTTAAGAAATTATTTACATAAAAGAGTGTAAGAAAGTTTAAACACTGGAAGGAGCACAAGCCACTTGAAAATAGTATGAACTAATCGCGTCAAATAATAAAAATGTCATTTACAGGCTCAATCAATTTTTAGTAGAACTTGCGACTAGCTCTGCTTACTGTACATGTACCTACATGAACAGCAACAAGCCAAATTTTATCACTTTCTTTGTGTTAAATTTTGTTCATTACAGCCGTTTGCAGTAATACTTACAACCCTGAGGTGGACATCAATCAAACACTGTGCCTTCTGCACCAAATGCTAAAAGTTAATAAACCATTGGCCTGCTGCTGTACCTGCCTCAATTGTCAGAGAAACAAAGTTTGAAGTCCATCAAAACCAGTTCCAACTTCGGAAACAAAAAGCAGGATTGTATGTACTTCTGCAAACAGCTGTCAGTAATACTAAAATGTCTGTTTCTGAAACTGCAGCAAAACGAAACATACATAAGTCGGATTGGGTAGCGGTCATCACTCGCGCCTCTCACCTCTACAACCTGGGTTCGACTCCCGGGCTCTGCACTTGAGCTGAGATTTGTTGATCTCAATCTGACTCCGAGGGTTTTTCTCCGGGTACTCCGGTTTTCCTCCCTCAGCAAAATCGACTCCCAGCTTAT
>JAODFW020518283.1:0-11885 GCA_027575235.2 Palythoa mutuki | reverse complement strand
CTACTACTACTACACTACTACTACTACTACTACTACTACTACTACTACTACTACTACTATACTCCTACTTCTATTACTACTACTACTACTACCACTACTACTACTTCTACTACAGTACTACTACTACTGCTACTACTACTACTGCTACTACTACTGCTACTACTACTACTACTACTACTACTACTACTACTACTGCTACTACTACTACAGCTGCTGCTGCTACTACTACTGCTGCTGCTGCTACTACTACTACTACTACTACTACTTCTATTACTACTACTACTACCACTACTACTACTTCTACTACAGTACTACTGCTACTACTACTACTGCTGCTGCTGCTACTAGTATTATACCTTTATTACCACGCAGCACTTCTACTCTTACTGACAACTATCTCTATAACTGTGTTAATGTTTTTATTGCTGCTGTTGCTATATATTGCTATATTGATGTTGTTATTGCTGCTGCTAGTGATGTTGCTATTATTGCTATTGCTGTTGCTCTTTCTATTTCTGTTGCTATTGCTATTACTGTTGCTATTGCTATTGCTAATGCTATTATTATTGCTGTTGCTATTGCTGTTGCTATTACTATTGCTGTTGCTATTGTTATTGTTATTGATGTTGCTATTGTTGTTACTATTGCTGTTGCTATTGCTATTTCTGCTGCTGTTGCTGTTGCTATTGCTTTTTCTGCTGCTGTTGCTATTGCTGTTGCTATTGCTATTGCTGCTGTTGTTATTTTATTGTTGCTATTGCTGTTGCTATTGCTATTGCTGCTGTTGTTATTTTATTGTTGCTATTGCTGTTGCTATTGCTATCGCTATTGCTGCTGTTGTTATTTTATTGTTGCTATTGCTGTTGCTATTGCTGCTGTTGTTATTTTATTGTTGCTATTGCTGTTGCTGTTTCTATTGCTATTGCCAATGCTAAATTTTGCTATATTGCTGTTGCTACTGCATACCTCTGTAACTTGAGTACAACAACACTGTAATATTACGACTACTATACCTATTTTAAAAAGTATCAGTTCTTGTATTTAAGTTCAAAGAGCAACCAATCTAGATCTTTAGTCAAACAGGAGTGCAATTATGATTTCAGGAGTATTAGGCCAAAAATGTCACAGATTCAATCGACAAATACTAATTTTGTTTGAGTACCAATATATTACATTGAGTTGCCAAAGTCTTTAATTAAAATAATATTTTCAAAATAAACTAATATGTGATAAACAAGTAGACACATTTCAAGAAGAAGGCTAACTTGCTTGTCAAGATTTCCGGCCGCTTAGAACTGAGCTATAATCATATTCTTGCATGGTTACTGATGTACTATTACTAAGCTAGTTTGATGCATATATGTGGTAGGACAATATATTCGTTTTCAAATATTATCTGTACTTGTACCTGTATGTTCGTGCTGTTTTCACACAATTTTGGCTCCTATAACTTCAGTGTTTCATGCAAGGTTAGTGTATCACTGTATCAATTTATGCGTTTCTGCATTTCGCACTTTTAGTCTAATTAATGTCTGTTATTTTTTTATCTTGTTTTTTTGTGCTCCATTGTTTTGTTTACCGGTATCTTTGAAAGAGGAAATGAGCGGCTTATTTGAACAACTTGTATGATAATTTTGACTGGTTTACGTTGAGCGTTTTTGTTTCATATGGACCATTTCATTCATGTTAATCCGTTTTGAAAAGTCTGCACGCTATCAGACTCGCGCATGGCAAAAATTACTAACTTCTGAATTTTATAAAAACAGTCATTTTTTGAATCTACATTTTGAGACAAACAAAATGAGCGGTCATTCATAGGATTTCAAGCAACGGTTTCAAAGCTTCGAGAGGCATTCTTGGTTTGTCTGAATCTGGGTTTACCAGCTAGGATAAGGGCTAAACTTTTGTGACTTTTGCGCGTTTACATCTAGTTAGATGTTCTACTAACAATCTTTATGCTATCTGGATAAATATATATATAAAGGATGTATCTGTTTCTTACTGAATCCGTAAATCGAAGTTGTTAGGTGATCGTTGGCCGAAAGCTAGTGCTGCAGCTTGTGGGGCTTACACAAAATAAGCTCATTACAAATCATATTTTGAAATCGCCAATATCTGATACATTATACCCAAGCCTGCCAACCCTGCGATCAGAAGGGGAATCGAATGGTCTTTGTGAGCATTTTCGAGCATACGAGCAGCGTGTTTATTTTTGTGAGCACGAGCAGTTGTTAAAATTTTCTTACGAGAAGCAAGCATTTTGTAACAAAGATGGCGAGCAGAAAGCATTATTTCGAGTACTTTGCAAATTTTTATGCTAGATGGAATTTCTCTATTGTTTTAACAGAAAACGTTTTTTTGCTCCAAGTAAGAGCATAACTGATTTATTGTTGATATATATAAAATACATAAACAGAAGGATTTGCAAAATTTTGAGTAATCGATCACATTCTAACGAGAACTCCGAGCACGCGAGCTCTTGCAAAAATGTTGCGAGCACGCCAAGCGAGCACCTGTGTAATTCTTGCGAGCAATTCGAGCAAAGGCTAAATTTTGCAAGCACCTTTAAATTGAATGGGACCATTCGATATCCTTATCAGAGATCTTTTATATCCTCACAAAAAACGAGTCTCTCTTTCCTCTAGTTTTTTGTGGGGATATATAAAGAGATATCTACTCGCAGGGTCACGGCAAGTCTGTCTGTTGGTGTTACGTCCATCTTTTAAAAAATAAATATTGATTTCAGTTCGCAAACATTTAAGATACCGGATCTCGTTTTAATAAAATTATACAAGCAAGATATCTGCTTTGATCATTTTGATTTTTGTTTCTCTTCCTGTTTAAGCTTGTTACAAACAACAAACCTTCAAACTTGTCTGTGTCTCAACTTTTAAACCTCTCATGAAGCGCGCCCGAATAGAAAGACATGTGCATTCAGACAAACTGATTGGGAAGTCACAATCCCCATAAAGTTTGGTAACTCTGATTTTTGCCGTAAGAAGGTTAAACATTCTATACTCAAATATTGCGTTTAGTGTCGACATATTCAGTTGTTGTCAATTTTCCTTTTTCCCGAGTGCTTTTTCCTCTTCCTTGATTCAGTATATGATATACAGTCACGCAGATCAATTCAGCGAGGCTCAAACATATCTTGTCGAATTCCTACGCAAATGATTTATTTTTTCATTTTACGAGTTTTATGAACAGTAAAAGCATATTTTTAAAAACCAACGGCACACCCTCAGTTGGCAAGTATTTAAGACAATCAAAAAACGTTTTAAGTTTTTTCCTATCTACTAAAATGCAGACATCAGTTTTAAAAACAACCTCGAACTCACTCAGTTGAATATGTACACGACAATGCCTCAATTACAAACAAGCTTTGCAAATTTCCTAACATGCTCATCTTACTTAAATATATATTTAGAAGCAAAAACAATTTATTGATTCAAACTATAGTAAAATTAAGAACTAGTATGTCTATGAAATGATATTCAGACTTTTCATTGGAGTCAATAATTTTGAAATGAAACAGAAGTACTCGTTGACTCATATTAAAACAGGTGTTGTTTATATCACGAGTCCCTGCCCAAAAACAAAAGAAGGATGGATTTTTAATGCATCAAACTTTCGGCATCTAAATCAGAGTTATAAGAAGAAATATTCTTCAGGTTACTTGCAAAATCAACTGCATTGTGTCACGACGGTTTAACTGGAGTGTTTTACCGCTTATAAATGAATAATTTGATTACGTAACTTAATTGACGCGTATAAGTTTTGTTGGCAACTTTTATATGGGATCTTTTAACTTTATTACAGGAATAGACTCTTTTGTTATTTTTGATTTATTTCATTCATTTATTGAGCAAGGTTCTTTGTGTTGAAATTTGCTTAAATTGCAACTGACTTCAAAAGAAATCGTGAGTGTTCTAATTTCAAAATTGTTTCTACCTCGCAAGGGTTTGAAACATTCGAAAAAGTTGAAAAAAAATATTGAATTTATAGTTTGAGATATTCTGGTCTTTAGCCCGAATACGTGCTTGATTTTTTATGAATTTGAACTCTGAATTACTTTTTGTTTCATGTTTTTTTTTTAACTGTTAGAGTTGGGTTAAATTATGCATTGACTTTGGTTTGACTTTAATTGACTGTGTTGGATTCGATTTAGAAAATTATAGATATATATTTGTATTCCTGAACAAAGAAAACTTTCAGGATTTAAACCAAAGAGGTTTCCAAATTATTAAGGCACCATTTAAGCAACAGTACAAACCTGTCTATAGTTTGTATAAAATTGTTACCTGGTTTTAAAAATAAGAATTGAATTTGAGGGATGTTGAGTTTTTTTCTTCCTCGCAGGAATCACTCATGCGCAGTACGCGTCCGTCTTGCAACACACCAACATGGCGGAAAGGGTTCGCCAATGAGAGAAATACAGCGAACGTTAACGTAAAACGCGAACACGATCAGCGAATTCCACATTACAGAATGCCTATTAATCCAGAAGATCCGGATTCGTACATTATTCCGTCAAATGTGCCAGCATTTTTAGTAAAATTATGGAAACTTGTCGAAGACCCACAGTACGAGTTGCATATCTCATGGAACCGGGTAAGTATTTATCAGTCATTCTTGCTGTATGTTTCGCACGTCGACATATTGGATGTTGCGAAATACCTATAAAAACACCTTCTTTATTTTTAGACTCTTTACTATATTTGACTGTTTTAATTGTGAACAAGTTCTAATTTCTTGTAGAATGGAACTGGATTTATAGTCCACGACCAGGCGGCGTTCGCTCGCGAGATTTTACCGAAGTACTTCAAGCACAACAACTTCGCAAGCTTTGTACGCCAGCTGAACATGTGTAAGTTTGCAATCTCTTATTAGGGTTTTTATTTAGTTCTGTTGCCATTTTATCTGGTTTGCGTGACTTGGATCTACTTGCATGGATGGTTACTAAATGTGATCGAAGTAGGCGCGAGCCGTTTTCAATGCAAAACTCCAAGAAGAAGGCGAGATTTTGTTGTTTCGCAGACAGAGCTGACATTCGTTGTTGAAGCTGCTCTGTTAAGATTTTTTGAGTTCATTACACTTGCGATACTTTTCAAATCTTAAGATAAACCTAAATTTAAATACAAATCTTATAACACACTGAGCGTTCTGTACTATTTCAATATATTGAAAAAATGAATGTCACAAGTTCGTTTTTCAAGCGGTAACCATAGTTCGCTTTCGAGACGATGATGAGGTCTCACTCATTAGACAATTTTGTTGTTTCAAGCTGTAAAGAACATACTTTGTTGTGTCACTATTTGTTTGGTTGTAACGGTTCCTTTGAAATCTGCAGAAGCAGCATAAAAAAGCAACGAATTTCGTAACTTTCACAGCCAATTAATATGACTACTTGTACGAACGCTTTAAAAGGGTTTGTTAAGTTTTCTTTAATTGCAATTGATTATCCTTTTTACTAATCGAACTATACTTTTTATAGTATCCTACAAATTTCTTAAATTCTTGCTTATCCTTTGGTGTATTCATAGTGATCTGCTGTAGTCATAACTGTCTTATTTTTGTATTTATGATAATTCCTTGCAAGCCATGTATTACTTTCATTTTCGAGTTGTATCTGTAATCTATGTTGTGCCAAACCCAATCTTATATAAATCAGAGATGCCCTAACCTATGAATCAGGTGACAAAAATCTAAACCGTCCTTTCACTTTGCCTTTTTTGAAAGGCAGACTTAGAAAATTTTCATTGTTTTTAACAAATAAAAAAAAGTTTACAGTTTTACAAAATTTTGAATTTTGATAGCTCAAGTCAACAGGAACTGCCTAATCTAGTGTTCTGTAACAATAGCAGAAATCTAAACAGGTTTTAAAATTTTCTTCAAAAGCACATTTTTTATTAGAACCATTTATTGTTTTGGTATCATTGTAGCAAAAAACTTTTATCTAATTTTTTGTCTCAGGAACAAAGAAAAGTATTGGAATCTGAGAATTATAATTTTAAGGCCAATATAAGTGCCATTGGCCTTGTAGAATTGTTTTTGTACAAAAAGCAACATTGTATTTTATGGAGCACAAAAATAATTTTTGAAGAGAAATTGTAAGCAGTAATTTATGGTTATAAAGATCAAACCATTGCCCTTACCTATCGTTTTCAAGTCCAATTCATAATAATTGATATACAAGTTGATCTGAAAATGTTTCAGTTTTGTATTGTTATTTATAGATGGCTTTAGGAAGGTAATTGGTGCTGAGCAAGGTGGCTTAAGATCAGAGAGAGATGAATGGGAGTTCCATAACCCAAACTTCCAGCGAGCACAGCCTCATCTTCTGGAACATGTCAAAAGAAAGGTAATAATTAAAGTATGACCATTTTGTTTGACGTAATGTGATGTATGTTAACATTATTTATAATCTTTCTATTGGTATCTTTCTTTTTGTTTAGGTTTTAAATTATCAAGAACATGTCCTTTAAATGTAGATTATCCAACTACCGTAATTTCCAGGTGATTATACCCACACTGAAGATTATCTGCACCCCCTAATTTTTATTTATAGACAATTTCATGATTCCCGCCACCATTTTGGCGGGTAGACAAAATGGCTGATATTAACAGTATTTGTGTGAAAATTCAACATCAAATAACATTAATAATCTATAGTCTAGTTTTAAAAATTTTATAAATTAAAAACTTTAAACGTTAGACAGAGGAATTTAATGCCAAAATTCAACGGCCGTTGCTGCACTAAATTTTGATTTGGCATGACTTTAAACTACCAGTGAGACACTCTGTATAATTATAATTATAATATCTTTTCTTGAGGCTGCACCCGAAGACAAGAAAATGAAGTCAGATGATGTTGTGAAGGTTTTCAATGAAGTTCAAGAAATGAAGGGGAAACAAGATGACATGACGGTAAAACTTGATATGATGAAAAGGTAAGCACAGACTGATACAAAGGATGCTACATGGTCGCATGGGGATGCAGTAATGATTTGTAATGATATTTTAGTGTTGAAGAAATCTTTCATGAATGAGCCCAGTGAACGGTGAGAGATTTGTCAACAGCGATTGCTTTGCCCAGAACTGGAATTCCTTGAAAACTGCTAGAATTCTTTTTTAATGAAAACAATTCCTCAAAATCTCCTTAGTATCAAATACTTGGTCAAATCAGAGGCAAATTATGGGCTTTAAATTGTTAACTCGTTTTTGGAAAAAAACATTAATTTGTTAAATATGAAAGTGAATGCAACATGTAATTTATCGGCATGATGTAAAATTTAAAATTTATAGACCTTATTTATAAGTGGCTGGCAATTTTGATATTCTTTTGTCTAAATTCAAATTAGCCCTACTAACCTCATTTTGGGTAACATATTGTTTTGAAAGTTTAACTGGAGAACAAGGCCAGTAGGGCTAATTTGAATATAGACAAAAGAATATTAAAGTCCTGCCATTTATAAATAGGGACGATGGCTTTGAAGTTTTAGTTTGATATATACCTGCCTGTGAAACTCCTAGAAATGTTCTGTTGTTCTAGGCATCAACACAAGATGCGTCATCTTGTATGTGTCTCCAAGTACAGTATAGGTTGGAAAAAGAATGCTTTTATGATAAGTTATTAGGCTAAAAAACAAGACTGTGATTCACAGATTTAGATTCATTAATAAAAGCAAGCCCATGATTGAGATAACAATAGGCTTTTGGCAGTTGGCTTTAGACTAATTTCCCAATGGTGGCTTTTCTTTAAAGCCAGCCAAAATGTTGTAGTATGAAGGGTGCTGGTACAAGGGAGATGTAAAAAAAAATGACCATGATATTCGGAATGTTTTGCGAAAGTAAACCCTTAACTAACAAGCTTTGCCTAAATATAATTATTTGAATTAAATTTCACACATTTTTATTGAAATTTAGCTCCCTAGATTTTTTGTGGATTATTACATAATTAGGGTTAACAGTTTGCCCTATGTTTCTTTTATATAAAAATTTTTCTCAACAGTACAGTAAATGATTGACATCGATTTGTGTTTTCAGAGAAAATGAAACTTTGTGGCGAGAGCTCCTTGATCTGCGGCAAAAACATCAAAAACAACAGCAAGTTGTGAATAAGGTTTGTAGTTGATTTGTACATAGTGAAAAATTTATGATCATTTTTGCAGCTGCTCATAGTCTGTGGCAGAAAGTGATATATGCCAATAAAATTGGTCCTTGCATGACCAACTGCTTGCAGACTCGCTCTTTTCAGATTTTTCAGCACACTTGTAAGTATTGAACAGATTACAGTCATAGTTCTTGCAAAGTGTCAATAAACAGGAAAATTCAGCCCATTACTCTCTCATTTTCCACTTTGAGTGTGGAATTATAAGTACATCTTCAGAAGAGTTTGTTTTAATTTTATGGGGCAATCAACTTTTGTTTCCTTTTTTTATCCACTGTACAAGTGAGTTTCATTTGCCTGAAGGAAAAATTTTCATGTGCTGTGATGACAATATTATTTGCATCCATTCTGTACATTCTGGTTGGTGTTATCTAACAAATTGATATAACCAGAATTTGATGAACTGTGATAAGTGAACAAGATGATGATTCTTATGATGATGATGCTTACATAAGGATGATGATGATGACGATTGTGGTGATGATGGTGATGATGATGATTATATGATGATGATGATAATGATGATGAATATGGTTATGATGATAATGATGGTGATGGTGATGATAATGATGATTGCGATGATTATGATGATGATGATGGTGATGATGATAATGGTGATGATGATGAGGATGATGATATTGATGACAATGATGATGATGACGGTGATGATGATGGTGATGATAATGATGGTGATGATGATGATGGTGATGATCATGATGACAATTATAACATTTGCAAAACATTTAATGCATGTTCATCCATTCTCCATCTTCCAGTTGGTTTACTTCTTCATGAGGTTAATGAACCAAAATGAAAAATTAACCAATAGAAAGCGATTAATGCTGGAGGACAGTGTAACAGCAGCAGAACACCAGGCTAAGAGAGCTCGGCAAGGGTATGGTGAATCCAGCTCAATACCATCTGTGAGCCAGCCACCACCTTATAGTGTTCACCCAGTGAGTAACATTCTTTTTTGATTTGATGGTGCTTGGCCACTTTTCAGCCAAGTTCACACTTTAACATTCATAGGGTTAACTAGCAGGTTTGCAATTCACAATTTTTAAAGAGCCAATATTTGCAACTTCAGAATCAGAATTTTATTTTTTGTGAATTAAATTTTTAATAACATGGATTTGATTTTGGTTTTTGCTGTTAAAGTTTGGTTTTTCCAGAAAGGATGTGAAACAAGTGTAACATGTTTTGGTTGCAGTGCCAGATCACCACTTGTTCAAAGCTATTGTTTTTATTGAAAGGGGAGGCTGGCACTACAACCCAAAAGTGTCACATTTCAAGATAACACTAGCAGAGTCAACTTTGGTGAAAAAGAATGTCACAAAAATGTTCAACTCTTAGCTGAGTCGGGAGTTGAACCTGGTACCTTGTGGTTAGAAGGAAGAGATCTTAACACTGTGCCAACCATTTTGCCGTTGACTCAGCTTCTCCATCTCCCCGAGGTCGAGGATAAGCATTGTCAGCTCTAGTGTGCCACCTGTAAAAGGATTTAGCTTAGCTATTTAAACTTCAAGTTTTTACTATCACCTATACATACTGTCTACAGTTGCTATTTACCTAATCTTTTTTGGTAATTAAAATAATGTGGTTCATAAAGAGGACTATTTAAAGTGACTAAATTATCTAAATTTATTTTTCCAGTCAAGTGCACAGACGGTTACAATATCAGATATTTCCAATTCTCCAAATGGAATGTCTTCAAACATGCAATGTAAGTTTATCCTGACAGTGTCGGAAAATACAAAACAGAATAGAAATTATGGTTGTGATTTGGTTTTGAAATAATTTTATAATTGAAATGTAGTCCCAGGGGACCACTTCTAAATTTTTTAGAGATCGTAGAGATTTTTTGGTTTGAGAATTTTAAAGCTGTGAGTTTTTTTGTTTAAAATGTGAACAAATTTGTTCTATTTTTTAAAATGATTTTTATTAAAAAAGTGAAAGGTGTTCATATTTTAAACAAGAAAACTCCCTGCTTTAAAATTTTCATACCAAAAAATTCTCAACAACTCTTTGTATATATAAAACATTTGAGATGCTTTTATAGGAGAATTAAATGGTCACACTGCTATCTAGGAGAAGTACTTTACACTAGACATACCCATGATTCAGAGAGCAAAGAGAGAAAGTACAACTAAAGGCTTTGAAACTCTTACCAATTTATTTCATCAAGGAATCCATTGCCTAATTTTATAAACTTTAGAGAGTGACATTTTCAATCTTCTCATGGTATTTGTTACATATCTGTTTTGATGTGATAAGATGATTTTAATTTTAGCTTAGGTAGGATTTTATGTTTTTTTTCATTTTTCAAAAAATGAAGTTCAGCAGGATAGTAAACAGGAAAATAAATTGGTCTAGCCTGAATAAGAACATTAATGACATGTTTATTAATCAACAGTTACTTTTATTTATAATAATTTGTGATAATTATAGTTAAGTGCTGTTTGATTTATTTCCATAGCACCATCAAGTGGGCCACTAATTACTGCCTTGCCAGATGATGATGATGGTCGATCACAAATGCCTAGTAACCGTCCAGTTGTTATCCTGCCAGACACTTCAAACATCAACACAAAACCTATTGTCACCAGCCCACATTCATCAACACCAAGTAATGCAACATTCTTGTAGCTCTGTTATAATTGTGAAATGGTGTGTTGTTCGTTTTCCTTTTCTCTTACTGTACTTGATCAGGGAATTTAGAGGTTTGCAATAAACTTCCGTGCTTGCCATTTAAGATAAGGGATAGCTCTTGTTACCATCACTAGCCAAATGCAATAAATCACTCAGCTGCTAACTGCTTTGGAGAATACAGCTGTAGAATTAAGTTTTTGTGATTTTTCATTTAATTTTGAAAAATTTTGCAGTAACCCCATCAGCCCCAGGCAATTTATCAACATTTAATTTCCCCTTACATAAATCAGGCAAAATAATATAACTGGTAATTAAAAAAATTAATAAAGAATTGATCAAATGGAATAAGCTAAATTCTCTTAAACTGCTTAATATGCAGAAAGTATGGAGCTCAGTTGGGAGAATTTACCAACACATCATTTGTCATGTTTGAGGCTTAAAGGGGGTTTCAAAATAAGATGTCATGCATCCATGCAACATGTATGATGGTCGATTCTGACTTTGATTTTAACCACAATTTTGATTCATCTAAATATTGGCATTCTTGAACTAAAGTTGTTAGAATTAATAATAAAAATGTTGAAATGCCATTGTAGGCAAGAGTTACCCACATGCAACAGTTATCCAGCCAACTTCAAGCACATCAACCGGAGTGGTAACATTTCCTGATGAACAGCCTCAACAGGTTGTGAATGTGTCCCAACCACCTCACGCTATTGAGCCTGCTCATTATCAAGATTCCAACCAAATGCTGGGTGTCCAGCGACCTGCTAGACCCAGACTCTATCCAGAAGAGCCTGGAAACTATGACAGGTTTGCTATTTAAATTTCATATGACCCCCAAATTTTTTTGTCTTAAAGCTACAATGTGTTTTTATTATATGAAAACATAGGATGAACAAAGAAAGACCTTGCTGTCTTAGTGTTTTGGGCATTCAAAAGTAGAGATTTTGCCCCATTTTCAACCTTTGGCCATACTTGTTGAGGCTGGGTATAGCTGGGTACTACAAAGGCCTATGACGTCAAGTAAGTGAGTCAACCCCAGCAAACAGTGAATGCTAAACAC
>JAODFW020517289.1:0-11890 GCA_027575235.2 Palythoa mutuki | reverse complement strand
AGGATTAGAGCTAATCAGCTTTTGAACAACCGGCCCCAGATTAGTAAATATGTAAAAACACTATGACACAGACTGTTAAACTTTGTCTTGTGTGTTGTAATGGTAGCCACTTTTAAAAATTTACAGCAGTTTACAAGCAGCAAATACATAGTTCATATTTTACAAAGCACATTCATAAATATTTTAAGTTTACTTATTACTTTTTAAGGATCTAGGGTTACTAGCAACCAGTAATAAAAATTGTTGAAAGCCTCCCAATAAAGTAACAGACTTGTTTGATCATCATGAGAGAGAAACTCTTACATAAGTGTCTTTGTAGGAAATAATAACAGAACAAATGCTGCAAAGAATCAAATGCCCTGAGCAGAAATCAAATCCACAACACAGATTTCATGACTGGTGCTACCAAGGCTTACTTGGTATTACTGAGATGTGCTCCCAGCATTTTTAATATCAGAATTTAGCTGATTAAAAGGTCCCTGAATGCGAATTGAAAATTTCCTGTTTGTTCTACAGGAAAAAATGTTAAACGGGTTTGAGTTTCTTGTATTATATGAATGAACTTCACTTCTTAATGAAAACATTTCTTTGAACAAAACACGGAGAACTTTGTTTTTATATAAAAACATAAATTCAATATTTGAAATTTGTATATTTCATCAAATTTTAAGATTTTAAATTGTATAAACAAAGGATCTGTGCGGGCAGCAAATGAGCTTTTAGAAATAATTCTTAGGACTTTCTTTTGTAGTAGAAAAATTCTTTTTAAGTTAGTTGTGTATGATGATCCCCATACAGAGATACAGTAAACAAGATATGGATAAACTAAGCTATAATGTAATGTGCACAATGAGGAGATAGGAAGACGAAAACTTGCTCTATAAATTATGCCAATACATTTAGAGATTTTCCTAGCAATATTGGTGATGTGTGATTTCCAAGAGAGGGCTTCGTCTATAATCACACCCAAAAATGTTTCTTTTACTCTTTCGATCGTTGTTTGATCAAACTTTAAATCGATTTCGAAAGTTTCCTTTTTTGTCTTGGTTTGAATAAAATATAATTTGATTTCTTATAATTTATCGATAATTTGTTGGCTCGACACCAGTCATTTAGTTTGATTAACTCCTCATTAAGCGTTTTCTCAAGAACATTTATATTTTTGTGTGAGAAAAATATATTAGTATCATCTGCGAAAAGAACAAAATCTAAAGCCTTTGACACAGAGCACAAGTCATTAATATAAATTAGAAAAAGCAATGGTCCTAAGATGGAGCCTTGTGGGACACCGCATTTTATAGTTCTCCGTGACGAAATGGTCTCATTAAACTTTACAAACTGCTCTCTGTTATTCAAATAATTCGAAAACCATTCATGCGCAACGCCACGAATACCATAATGTTGCAGTTTATTCAAAAGGATGGTGTGATCGACAGTATCGAAGGCTTTAGATAAATCTATAAATATTCCTACGGTAAATTCTTTATTATCAATAGCCAAAGACACTTTATCGTATAAAAGAGTTAAAGCATACTCAGTTGAATGCTGCTTACGAAAACCAAACTGATTGTCTGAAAGTATCTTATACATATTCAAGTAATCTATGAGACGGTTATAAACTAGTTTCTCTAAAATTTTTGAAAAAGCCGGTAGAACTGATATAGGCCTGTAATTAGAAAAGGACGATTTGTCACCAGCCTTAAACAACGGAACAACACGAGCAATTTTTAGTTCCAATGGTACAATTCCGGATGTTAAAGATAAATTGAATATATGCGTAATAGGACTGCTAATAAGATTTATGGTTGTTTTTATCAAAGTAAAAGGAATACTATCATATCCTAGCGCTGTTCCAGGATTAAGAGAGCTACATATGTTAATAATTTCTTGTTCGGTAGCCTCTTTAAGAACAAACGAGTGAAGATAATTTCCAGAAAGAAAGGAACGGTAAGATTTTGAAGAAGGCAGAATGCTCTTTGCTAAATTTGGCCCTATTGATGTAAAATAATCACAAAAACGTTACAAAGAAAAAGAAGAAGTTAAAGTAATGTTCACTTTTGCACGAATTGAGTATGATTTAATGTTGTGTTGGCTTAAGCTCTTAGCACGCAGAAGCGCTTCAGAAACTTTGTGGAGATTTGCTTGTGTTTTTGTACCAAGCCATTAGTGTAGCCAGCATATCCTGCATCACACAGCTCATATTGTTATGGGTTTTTTCCCTAAGTGGCCAAACCAGGCTGGAGTTTGAATTGCAATTTAAAGTCTCCCCTTGGACATATAGTTCACTCACAGAACAATGCAAGCTACTTAAAGAATTTTGTTAAAATTGAATTATCCTCAAACTGATAGAAACTGAATAAGTATGTAGTATGCATGATAAAGACTGCTGCGTTAAGTTAAACAAAATAGCTTTCGTATTTACGAGGGGAAAACATTTTTTTTCTTTTAGTTCATGCCATTATTTTGTGGGTCTTTGTTTAATTGTGTTTTTTTTTTTAATTTTACATTTCGGAATGATAGATTCACTCCTAAAAATAGGTATAATTATACGATCATGTAACTACTTATGCTCCCCACTGAGTTCTTTAACACCTGTTAAGGTAGCAGCTGAAAAAACGTGGACTCCATCTTGTTTGTATATAGATCTATCAACCAAAAATATCTAACACAAACGTACTCCATACCATTAAGCGTTAGAAGGGTTATAAATATGTTTTAAGGACAGCGTCGGTTTCGAGCTTGTATTGCACGACCTGGACTACAAATCGAAGTTTGGATTTTCCGTAGCCCCATTCGTTTGTGTTTACGTGGCAACGCTATTGGGAAGCATTCATAAGTCAGCTCCTACAACTAAAAATTAATAATAGAGCATTACAAATTCTAAAAAATTCCCTCAGTGAGTCGCCTATATAATCAAGAGTTTCTCTCTTGCCGAAATTGATTTGTTAGAAGAGTTCTACATGCTCAGTTGGGTCAGATTGAAGAAAAAGTGAACGCAGATATGATTAAAGTAAGTTACTTTTTACATGGTACGCTCTTAATTTCAGGACAATACTAAAGCACCAATAGTTACACTTGTACTCGTACCTTTATGTGAATTGTAAAACGTGCCTCTTGACACCGATTATCAGACCTATAGATAAGATTTTTAGTATTACAGGTTAAATGATTTAATGGTATACGTGTAATCACAATTTAAGAGCCGATCCATGTAAATATCGAGAACTCGGCGCATGTCGTGTAAATTCGAAATGTTTTTTATTTTGCCCAAATAACCTCTATTGTGAGCTATTTTCGAAAAATACTTCGAAAGGTTCAACTGCGTTTTATTTTTGAAGAAATCGGACAAAGTTTGAAAAACGAGGTTTTGACGTCATTTCGCATGCGGAGGTCGCTCGTTTAGCAAGACGCGCTCATATATTTTAAAGAACTTTTGTCACAAGCTAAAACAACTCTTTGGCTTTAACATGAATTTATTTATTTTGGAAAGTCTTTGAATTGAAAGACCGTTGTAAATACCAGTGTTTTGGCATTTGTTTCAAAGGGCAAAAATTACCCCATTTCACCCGTCAAAAACGTTTACTGGTACATTGAATTTAGTTACGGGACTAAAAAATATTTAAAGTGGATTGGTTTTACTCCATCATATGAAATTTTCAACGGCGGCAATTAAAAACTGGACTCCTGAGAAGCGAAAACAAAAGGGGAATTTTAGCAGCGTGATGTCACCGTTGAATATCACTCCACTTCGACAATCAAAAGTGGCAATGGTACATTGAATTTAGACACGAAACTAAATCACTCGGAAAGCTGACTGGTATTACTCCATTGTGTGAAAATTTCAGCCGCTGCAAATAAGAATAGCGCAACTTGGACAGTCGCGACGCAACTGATGCAAGCTACGCAGGCGAAGACGGTTTTGGGCTTGCGTCTGCGTCTGCGTCAGCGTCATCCCCATTCACACTTGGAAATTTGTGAAGCAAGAACAAACGCAAGCACAATGTGTGCGCAAGAAAAAGGAAATGTTTCTTTTTCTTGCGTCTGCGTCAAGTTACATTCACACTTGTTTTTATCGCTCTTGCATCTGCTTCTGCGCTTGCGTTTGCGTCGCAAGTGTGAACACGCCTTTACAGTATATATCTTTAGCATATGAACTGCTTATTTGTAACAACAAAACAGTTACCCTGACTGCAGGAAGATGTTGTGACCAGAAAGAGTCCTGGCTGTTGAGACGGAGTAGCATGTACAATTGCCTTGCTCCCCGCTTAATTGTGCTGCAGTCTGCTGTAACGTGAATGGTCCGCTTGTCCGTATTAAACAGCTGAATATCGCAGTCATCAACGAATATTCCCGGTGGTACCCTGAGCTCTACATTGACTGGCGAACGGACTGGAATAGTTGACTGGATCGTGACTTCGTACTGAATGTTTTTAATGGAACACTGGTGAATTGTAAGAGATCCTGGAGACACCTAAAATGGAATTTTAGATTAAGAAACGATCCGAGTAAGAACTGTGCAGATCAACGGCAATGGAATGCAGAAAGGTGCTAATTGCGATATATTTAAACCGTTAATCCCATTGGCTAAACTTTCAAAATCGACTATATTTTAATAAGTAAGCTAGTTTCTTTCTTTCCAGTTCGCTCATTCATCCCCTTCTAGTTGAAACATTGTTGTTTTTAAATTTAAGAAAAATTATATGTGGGGTACATCGAAAATCAAACGGTTTTCTTGGATTTTTGTGTTCGAGTCTTATGATTGAATAAATTATTATAGCACAAAAGAAACATTGCTTTAAAATATATAGTTTCATTGCATTTTCTTTAAATCATGTTGTACACAGGTTAATGTATTCTCAGTATGAAAATCTAAACATTCTGGTGTGGGAAAAGTGAAATAGTGCTGAACAATGGGAGGTACCCTAGTTCTTACTCGGACCATTACTTAAAAAAGTAGAGGTCAGAAAGTTTAATTATTAGAAAAATCCACAGATTAGGAAGTGCAGGCAAAAACACTTCGTGTGCAAGCATTTTTACTACAGCAGGAGCCGACTCACTGGATTCTATCAAAAGAGAGCAATTCGTTTGTTTATATCTAGTAACACGGCTGCCACAAATGCCAAATCCAACAAAAAAAAGTATCAATATAAGTCTCCCTTCCAGTTGTTAGTTATTGTAACGGTGTGGACTTGGATAGACCAGTATTGGTACGCCATGCGGGCTTGGATAGACCAGTATTGGTACGTCATGTGGGCTTGGATAGACCAGTATTGGTACGTCATGTGGACTTGGATAGACCAGTATTGGTACGTCATGTCATGTCTTTTATTGGCATTTTTCCTTCCGAAGTTTTGAACGTCGAAATCGCAAATTTCTTTAAAAGATAACAACTTCAGAATTATCTGAAGCAATGAACATTTCTGAATTTACTTGTAAATATAGAGGGAAAAAATGGTCTCTTGATAGGTTTTCAAGGACTGGTTTAAAAGTTTGGATATTTTTAGTTTGGCAAGGTAAAGATTAAATAGTTCAGACGCATTTAAAACAAAAATTGGTGAAAGTTTTAAACAAGAAGCCCAAAATAAAAGTGATCAACTGTAGAGCTTTTTCACCTGACGCCATGGCGGCCAAGTTGGGTTACCTTGAAGAAAAGAATTTTCTTCCTTTTGTTTAGAATCCCAACATGGCCGTTGCGTGACGCCGTCTGTTGTCTTTAACGTCTCTGGGTATTGTGTGAAAAGGCTCTATTAGCCTTTCGTCTGATCTAGAACCCAACCCTCCCGCTGCACAAGCGAAGCGAGTGGGAATGTCTCACGTGGTCAACTGCAACCGCGGTCAATCATGGCTCTGGATCGCGTCAAAACATAGCGTACCGCCTGCTTTGCAGGCATGCTAAACATAAGTTGACCAGCTACAGATGAAGATCGCATTTCTGGGTAACATTGTTTTAAATTCCTTGGTGCTTCTTTAAACTCATTACTGACCAATCACATTTCGTAAAATATATCATTTATAATGACATGAACACTTTCTTACCTTAATCCCTGCATAAAACCTTTGACTCTCCTTCTCACGCCACGTTTTCTGAATTGTGTTGGTGAATGCGGCTCTAACCTTGCAAGATATCTACCAATATCGAACAAGTATTGTCAAAATTTTATTTAATATCAAAACAACTTTATTTCTGCAAATGTGTTCATCATAGTTTCTTCACATATTAGACAAGTTTTTTCTTCCGAGAACAAGAAGCTTCAGACATCAAAAGATAGCTTTTCATAACTTACATAATCGCCGAGCTTGTACAGAGTACTTGGCAATGGCACAGCACGGGTGCCTGAGAACCCTTTCCTTCCAGGACACGGCAGATCATTCTCAGACTTCACAGGAGGAGGATTACATCGTTTGGCCACTCCTTCTGCTCCCAATGATATCCCATTCACAAACCATTCAAACTCGTAAGTTACATTCTTCCAGATGGTGACATTCACGTCTAGATCAACCTTGCAGAAAAGTGTCACTTTAGGAGTCGTTTCCTCTCTATCGTAGGCCACAACTGGTGTACTCATGTAATTTGGGTCAAACGGCATTTTCTGTACTGTTAACAAAGCACACTGAGTAGCGTAATGAACGGACAACAGTGAATGCATCTAAACTGAAATCACAAGAATGTTTGCACAATTTCACGGTCGCACAACGGAAAGCGAATTATATTGATCGTCATCTACAGAGAACATAGAATTCGAAAGACACTTTGATCTTAGAATGGCAAATTCAACATTTTCTGCATAACTTAATTCTAAACAAATATTACTGGCAAACATTGGTGGCCGCTACCTTCTCCGCCGTCTTTTCAGTGAAAGAGTGTTCTTTTTTTGTATTTGGTGGCTAATCAAAATACGATCTTTGGTCAGCAATTTTTAATGTGAGAATGTTTATAGAAGAAATCAAATGAATTTCTATTTCACTCAGAAACATCCTCGGGAAGCATAGAAGAATCCTGAAGCTCCGGCGCTCCCTCGAAACGTGTGCTTTGGGCACTCAGAACGTTTTATTTCGTCAGTGACCCTACCCCCCTCCTCCTCGCCCTTCCACCTCGCCCCTCCCCCCGTCCTGCTCCCCTTCTTTCCCCTTTTTCAAACTAAAGATCCGCCCTGTAACACTTTTAAAAACTAAAAAGTAACTTACTCTGACATCCAAAACTTGGTAACGTTCCATGCGTGTTCGGGGGACACGGCATTTTAGTGCCTAAGAACAGAATATCAATGACAACCGTTGGTGAAATTATGAAGATTTTGGTATTACAATAACTGTCTCAAACATTTAATCATAAAAGCAAACATAAATACAAGTAAATTTTGAGTTGGGTCAGAGGCAGGATTGAGATTTCGATGTTTAACACAACAAAATGTACTCCTGCCTCTGACCCTATTCGGAAAATATCGGTCATACGACGCAATTGAAACCACACGGTAAAGTCGTTGCACACAATGTTGCCGCAGTAGGAAGTGCAACGTTGCACGCAACAGTTTCAGAAGTGGTCATACGACGCAATTGAAACCACACGGTGAAGTCGTTGCACACAATGTTGCCGCAGTAGGAAGTGCAACGTTGCACGCAACAATTTCAGAACTGGTCATACGACGCAATTGAAACCAGACGGTGAAGTCGTTGCACACAATGTTGCCGATGTAGGAAGTGCAACGTTGCACGCAACAATTTCAGAAGTGGTCATACGACGCAACTGAAACCACACGTTAAAGTCGTCGTACACAATCTTGCCCAAGTTGGACGTGCATTGTTACAATTTCAGAGGTGGTTATACGACGCATTTCTTCCATTGCGCGCAACATTTCATTCAATGTTGCATCGTGTGGCCGGTTGCATTCCAAATGCGGTTATTACATTTTGGGACAGATTTCTTCAATCCATTTTCACTGACTTAGAATCCGTATTATATTTTGGAACGAATCTATGTCACATTTAGGAACTTTATCACAATTAAGAATAATTGATCACATTTGTGACCCCCAAACTCTGGTCAACTACCAACATGTTTTTGCAATGAACTCTTTAGTCATTTCTCAAGTATAGTTAATTCTATTCGACTGCGGTTAACAATCTAATTATACCTGTTCAAAAGCATAAAATTCAACAAATACACTTTAATTTAATTTAATTTAATTTAGATTAATTTAATTTAGATTAATTTAATTTATTTTAATTTAATTCAATTCAATTCAATTTAATTAAATTCAATTTAATTCAATTTAACTTAATTCAATTTAAATTCAATTTAATTTAATTTAATTTAATTTAATTTAATTTGAATTTAATTTAATTTAATTTAATTTAATTAGATTTAAATTGAATTGAATTTGATTTGATTTGATTTAATTTTTAATTTAATTTTTAATTTATTTTAATTTAATATTTAATTTAATTTAATTCAATTCAATTTATTTCAATTTGATTTAATTCAATTTGATCGAAACTCGTACTCTATTCGGTGAATTTGTTGATGTTGAATCATGATACAATTGATCTCCTCGGATTGCCTCCAATGTTTTCCCAATACAGTCCTCTTGGGAAATTAGGCTCACTTCTTTAGTTTGTTTCAGATGTTGCTCCGAGACGCTTATTGAGACACGAAAGAATGTTTAGCTTAAACAAAGCATCTTATTTGCCAAGAGGACTGTATTGGGAAAACATTGAGGCAGTCCGTGGAGGTCTATTGATATGACAACTGAAAACTGATTCAAACGCGCTTAAGCAAGGTCAAAGAAGGTTGACCTGGTCGAATGGTTCAATTGATTTTGTAAAAGATTACAATACTCACGATCCTTTTATTCAAATTCATTATCTGCATATTCTGCTAAATTCGTAACTGAAAAAATCCGTTCTAACTTTTGATGAAGCAAAACTCTCCGAATGCAGTACTCAAATTTTTCTATCGTGTTATGATTGTTATGCATGGAATCTGTACAAGAATTAAGCCCAGCTGTCAAGTTGGATCTGCTAGCATCTATGAAATTGGTTCCTGTGTACATAACTAAGATGAATCTGCTTCAGCAAACATCAGAAGAATGAAAAGATTAAAAGATAAATATCAAACTAATTGCTCTGAATTCCTGGTGCGTATTAATAAACTCAATAATTTACCAACATAAAATTCCATTCGGTATAAGATAATTATGTTACATTGTTTTATGTATAGATTTGAAATAAATATACAAAATGACTTCCCAATGTGTAGGTCTTAAGGCTGGTTTCCGTAAAATTATGTTTAACTGTCCCAGCACAGTCTTTGATCGACTGGCACCGCACCGACGACATATCGCAGCCATTGTCCCAGTACTGTCGTTTAAATGGCGCAAGCTTTAAGACAGAATTAAGAAAATACTTAAAAAATAATCTGTGCAAGTGTATTTGTTGATTATAGACATGTATACAAATACTCACATGGGAAAATGGCTTTATACTGAATGAAGCCACAGTTTCGTTGATAATAGTCTAAAGAGTACATTGTTTCTACAGTAAAATGCGAAAACGCTCAAATTATCAAACCCTTTACGCTATGTCTAAATTTAAACTGATATTTGAAGTAAATTAGTTGTTCGTACAACTTTTAAAAACAGGTAAAATTATTTCTTTTAAAACTCTTAGCCTAAGTAAACTTCACGAGTCAGTGTTAACCTATGGAATACTACAGGAAAGTTTTTCCTGCTCAAATGTCACCTTTTAAAACAAGAGAATGGCATCACTTTCACAAAAAAACAAATAGCTTTTTACAGTGGCGAATCCACACATGTTTCCACTATTTTACATCAAAGTTAAAACAGTCAGATTTTTCAGAAATACGTATTTTGCCGGGAGTAAAAGTAAATTCTTACTTTGAAATCTTAGGCCGGAACGTTTCGGACATTTTTTAATCTTCCTAGAATAGACAGAACTATCTGTCTGAGCCATGCAGAAAGATAGGAAAATGAACTTTTGAAATGGAATTAAAATTCGCGATACTTTCCGAGGAAGCCTTTCTCGACTGCGCTTCTTCGGCTACTCGCTTTTTACGAAAACGGTCACTAATTATTCTAGATGCGCCACTGTTTTGAATTCTATCTGAGTTGATAGCAACAGTTCAAATACAAACGAAGTGAATGTACCTGCACAATAAGCCATAGCACAACCATGTGTAGGAGCCAACTTGTAGACATAGAAACCGTCGCCAGGACCGTCACATTTCTTCACGGTTATTGTTCCCGACCCAGCACACGTTTGAAAGCCATGTATATTCATACAAGCGGGATGAGTAACGGTTTCAGCCTTATTAACCGGATGTTTCCCTCCTAACCATATTGGGTGATGTGTACCACATTGATTCATCTGCGGGTTCTTGGTTTGGTCTCTGTTATTTTCCGGCATTTTGAAGCCGACCGGATGAAGAAATCTGTACCATCTCGCTGGAAGAGGAAGAAGCGAGTCGCACAGTGGTTTGGTATTTGGTTGCCATTTGTAAGCCACACTTCGAAATCTCGTGGACGCGTCAAATAATGGTGTAAAGTGAAAGCAAGGGTCTGGTTCGGTTTGTGCTTGGCACATCTGCAACTGCTGCAGCAAAAGAATAGAGAAAAAATACCAATCAGTTTTTACAGCCATGTTGCATACTCCGTGGCTGATAAAACAATGCCGACGTAGGTTATGGCAAAACGATTAAAAAGGTTAACGCAATATTTATGCCCAGGCACATTGCCCCAATTGAGAGCTATTGCCTGATAAGATAACAACTTCAAGGGTTTAAAATTGTTTTCAGTTTCACAGTGAAAACAGCTTAAACGGAGCTTAGACGTAAGCAGTGTGTATGGATTTACGTAGGCAGTAGACGGCATGTTATGAAATAAACCAACTGCGCCGGATTGTATTAAACAAATCAGGGCTATAGACTCGTTTCAGTAAACCAGTTCAATTCCAGGGGTAAAAACAGCAAGAATAACAGAACCATAAAAAAGATTGAGTCCTGATAGTGATATTAGAGGATGATCAGAAAACACTCTCGTCATCAATATCATTAACACCACCATGCCATCATAAAAATTAATAATAACAACAAGATCCGTCGTATATGGTAGGATTATGATATACTTACAAAGGAAAAACCCTTGTATTATTCTAAAAAATAAAATCTAAACAATTCATCAATATTTATACTTAGTATATGTGCGTTATTAAACAAGCGTGAGGTCAAGATGGTTGAATATTGGCCAAGTTCTTTTTTGCGTTATTATGGACCGAGATAGCCTGCGTAGCGGCTGTTTTTGAAGACTTTGAAGAGAAGGAAAAAAATAAAACAAGCGGCGAAGCCGCGAGTTCACTGAACGAGTCGGCGAGCGAGGCGAGCCCCAAAAATAGCCGCTACGCAGGCTAGGACCGAGACGAAGTGGGAGTCTATTTCTCTTTTTCTTACAGCTTTCGCAATTCGATCGCTTCTTCCATTTGTGTAAGATTAAACTGAAAAAAATATTTGTCGAACCAAAATTTCAGGAATTTTCCACCTTAAAATAATTCTAATCGGCTTGTCCGTGTTCTCGTGTATATTGACATTCTAATTGACACCTCAAAAGTATGTTTTTTAAAAATACTTAAAAGTATTTCAATGATGAAAATAAAAATGAAAGCGCAAGCTGCTGTCAATTTAAACTTAACAAACAGAAAACATTTTTTAATGTTTCCATAGAGTTATAAATGTCGAGTGCTTTAGCTTCAAAGAAGCAACAGAACTTTAATCGCAAATTCACTGTCTGCTCCCAGGACGTGTCTGAGTCGCACCAGGCCACGCTCGTCCCATGACACGTGATCACATGATATGATAACGTGACGCTTGTCACGTCACATCCCT
>JAODFW020516314.1:0-11891 GCA_027575235.2 Palythoa mutuki | reverse complement strand
CTGCTTTCCCATTGTTTCTAGTATTTAAAGCGTTATGATGTAATCGTTGAAAGTAATCTTTAAATGGATAACATACAGTTCCATTAAGGCAATCAAATACGAAGCAGCACGCTCTTTTTCGTAAAAAGTTTTCAATTGTTGAAAATCGAAGATCATAGTTCTGCAGACTGCATTTTGGCAAAATAATTTCGAGGCTTCGGGTCTCAATGGAGCGGATCATGCGTTTACGGGACTCTGACCATCCAAGACTATTATAGCCGCAATACGTAAATATTGGCATAATCATCGATTGATAAATACGTTGGGCACTAAGAGTATCAATACTAGAACGAATGCGCCGTAAGAGGTTCACTCTTCCCGCTGCCTTCTTGTACATTTTTTGAAAATGCGTTTCAAAAGTAAGTGTCGGGTCCAGATGCACGCCGAGGTATTTATAACATGTAGTGGTGTTGATGGGAGAGTTATTGACTGATAGCTTGAGTTGACAACCTTGATACAAATTTAAACGTTTTCCGGTACCAAACAGCATCACCTCGGATTTACCTTTCTTCAGATTAAAAATAAGTTCATTTTGACGAAACCAGTTAGAGAGATTGTCCAGGTCCTGGGAAAGGTTGCCTTGTATCACATCGATATCACTTGAGGATGTAAAAATTACTGTATCATCAGCATATGTAATTATCTTACAATGACAAAGGGGACTATGAACATCATTAAAAAAGATGAGAAAAAGGAGAGGCCCAAGAATACTTCCTTGAGGAACTCCAGTATTAATTGAATTTGGTTCAGAAAGAACACCATTAAATTGAACAATTTGCTTGCGAAGAAACAGATAATCAGTAAACCATTGTAGTTCCATATCACATACGCCATAACGGGGCAGTTTACTTAATAGAACAGAATGACTGATGGTATCAAATGCCTTTGATAAGTCGATGAAAGCTGCTCCTGTTGCTTTACCATTGTCGGCCTCCTTTCTAATGAGATCAGTGAAATAAGTAACAGCTAGTTCTGTCGAGCGGTTCGAACGGAAACCAAATTGATATTCAAAAAGTAAACTATGTTGTTCTAAGTGAGCCATTAGCTGCTTGTAGACTATTTTTTCCAAGATCTTTGACAAAGTAGAGAGAATTGAGATAGGTCTATAATTATCAATTTCAGCCAGGGACCCAGATTTGTAAAGGGGAATCACCTTAGCCACTTTCCACTCACTAGGCACAACTCCAGTTTCAAGAGATAAATTGATAATAAATGTCAAAGGCTTTGTTAAAACAGGAGCAGCATCTTTGAGCAATCCCGGGGGAAAATTATCCAATCCAGACGCTTTTTTCCGCTTAAGATTTTTTAGCTCTTTAAAAATTTCTAACTCTTTCACAGGTTTAAAAGTAAACTGACTTTCCGTAACTTGATTGGGAAGATTTCCTTCAGCAGGTTTGCGCCAGACAAAGTCACAAAGCAAAATTGATTTATTTTTCAGATTTCTTGCAACGGTACTGAAATATTCGCAAAAGTTGTTAGCAATAAAGCTTTTGTCAGTTGACTTTGATCCATTTATTACAAACGCTGAACCTTGTTGAGAAGGTAACTTAGTAGGATAGAGTTTCTTGATGGCTGCCCAAAATTTATCTGGAGAATCAACACAATCTTTAAGGAGATCTCGATTATATCTGCTTTTACATTTTTTAACAAGGCCAGATACTCTGTTACGTTGACGTTTATAAGAAGACCAATCAATTTCTTGATTAGTTCGGCGGGCTTTCCTCAGCAAGCCATCCCTGAGATTCATCTCCTTTCTGACATCCGGAGTTAACCAAGGACATAGCCGGCCTTTTACTTTCTTCGAAATAAGAGGAGCATGCTTGTCAATACACCGTTGAAGAATATTTCGTAGAGAGGCCCATGCCTCATTTACGCTACTAGATGAATAAAAATCTTCAAAATTCGCAGAATTTAACTCTTCGCAAAATAGCTTAGGATCATAGTTAACAAAATTTCGGCAAGTAATGATTCGCGGATTGAACTTAATATTGTTCAACTTGCGAGCACATCCAACGAGTTCATGATCGCTCAAACCAGCTGGGATTACTTTCACCGAAAAAATGTTATGAGGTACGTTGCTACAAATAACATCAATTAAGGTCTTGGACTCGCGCGTAATTCTCGTGGGGCTATTAATGAGTTGTTTCAGACCAAAGAAGGTGAGAATTGTGAGAATGGATTTTTAAAATTTCTTTGTGAGGGCAAAACAAAGACAACGGAACGAAGGCAAAACAAAGACAACGGAACGAAGATTTAGAACTGAGCGACATAAGGATTGGTTTCGTCCTGTTTCGGTAGAAATTTTTAAAAAGTGATCAGGCATAATAAACTTTTAGAAAAGGCTGCGTGTTTCTTTTTGCATGATCGTTGTTATAATACACTGTGCATTATCCAAATTATTTTATAATGTGTTGTGAAGTTTACCAGAGTTTCTCAGAGGGAAGAACTATAACATTTAATTTTCTGACTGAAAATTCAAGTTTTTCTGAACACGCATGTACAAATGGAAAACGGTCCATATCCCCCACCCCCACCCTCTAATCCTTGTCCGAAGGCTAAGTGTCTGCGTGTATTTGAAGTCAGCGGCTTCCTCAGCAGTTGTAAACAAGATGGCGTCTGTGAATAAGGAAGGAGATTTCGCAAGAAAGCAACTGGAGAAACAGGGATGGAGAGATGGTAAGCAAGTAAAATCAAGGAAAGGATTTAGAAGTAATTTTAAACTCTGGATTATTATTATACACAATTAAACTGTGGCTTAATTTAAATTGCGTTTTACTTTCGTTTCGTACGCGCGACAATACACGTGGAAGCCGAATTAGTTATGAGAAATTTTTATTTTTTTGCGATCTTCTTTTGAATGCCTTTTTTGCGCATTCTAATGCAAATGGAGGTGCGTTTGGGAGAAATCGAGAGCAGATAGTATAAACACAAGACCGAAGGTCCAGTGTTTGTGCCTGCAAAGGTCACATCATAACGTCATTGCATGTAACCGCCGTACAAATCATAACTGCGTTCATAACTGTGAAGGTCATATCATATCGTCATTGCATATAACTGTAGTAAAAATCATAATAATTATTGTACAACTAAAACTGGCATAGATAGACCCATTAAAATTGACCTACCCCCAACAGATGTGGCTTCACTGCTCCATTGTTTAGAGCACTGCATTGGCATCCCAGGGGTCACGGGTTCGAATCCCATTGAAGCCTGAAATTTTTTTTTTCAGGCTTCTCTTTCGCAATTACTTGAATTGCATTCATAACTGTGAAGGCTGTAACATAATGTCATTGTATTAATTTTTATTGTTGTTGGTGCTCGATTGGTTATTAAAGTGAAAAGAATATTAACCATTGGCATTATCTTCATTGAAAATATATTGGGCTAGCTGGTGTAAAATTAGTGCTAGTAAAGTTAATACTTATGCTTGTTAGTCCATTGCTAGGAGGAAGAAGGGACATTTTTTGAATTTTTCTTCAGCCTCAATTTGTGTTGCATATTCCACAGTTGCATTGCCACTTGAGGGCATTGAATAACTACTATATATGGCCGTGCGCACGCTACTGGTGTACATTTCTGTCACATTTTGTTTTCTTAAATTTAAGACGTTTATGCTGCCTGACGTCACGCACGAGAGCATGAAATGCTGCCTAACTGCTGCCTAACTGCTGCCTAAACGCTGCCTAAAGGCTGCCCAAACGCTGCCCAAATGCTGCCCAAACGCTGCCTAAAGGCTGCCCAAACGCTGCCTAAAGGCTGCCCAAACGCTGCCTAAATGCTGCCCAAACGCTGCCTAAATGCTGCCTAAACGCTGCCCAAATACTGCCCTTGCTGCCTAAATCCTGTCTTGATTGGTTGACAGCCTGTCAATGACATGTTGACAAGCTCTCCATGCGAGAACGTTGCGAAAGCCGGAATTGACGTTCGGGAAGCAATTTTTTCCTGATTTTGGAGATTGCAGGTGGGTAACTCTGACTATTATTGTGCAATATGAAATTTCTATAAACAAACAACTTGAGTGTATTTTTTCAAATCAAAAATTTTATTATGGTTTCGTTTCAGAAAGTTTGTAACTTGTTGTTTCCAAGGAGGCCTTGTTCAAATTCAAAGTATGTCAGTTTAAGTCTTACAATAAATAATCTTGAGTAAATCCTTTTTACTCAATACAATTTGTATATGTACTTCTGTTTAGAGTGCCAATGTTGCTCTAAAATGTTCCCCCACCGTGCTCCTCGTCAAAGGTTATTTAGTAAACTAATTTTACATTCGGTTTACAAGTAGAATTTTTTAGCGGGAAATTTGACAATCGGCATTCAACTGCCTTATAGAAATATATATTGTAATTTGCAAATGCAAACTTGGTTGATTATTTATTATCTATCTTTGACTAAACGAAATAATATGTGCGAATGTCACTTTTCTTTCAGAACATTTTAACGAGAAAACAATTTATCCTTCTATAAATCAAAGCATGAAAACCGGCAAACGTAACTTTCATTCAAGATTATGGCCGGCGATGGCTTAATCTTGAAAGCACGACCTTTTTAGATTACTTTTTAATATACAGATAAGAACTTTTTTAAATTTCTTCAAGACCTCTCACATTTTTATAGCAACTCTCATAAGAAAAAACTTTAGGTGTTCATTTTTAAAACTTTCTGTAAACTGAATTAATAACAGGCTGAACACAATAAATAGTTTTCTGAGCGCGTGTTCTTCGAACAACAAATAAGTTCGCGAATCTGTGCAAAGATTTTCTTTCCAGCAGTCATATTCATTGAGAAAAATGAATTACTTTTAGTTTTGTTAGTCTGTGTGGGTACCAAACATAATATTTTATCTCTTCGCATATATTTTCGATGGTTGAAGTTTACAAGTGAAAATAGCGGGAAATCTGTCAGCCTTTCAATTTCCGCATTTATAAATATTGTATTTTACAAATGTTTACAGTCTAATTGATTTGAGTTTTTACTTTTTATCGTACAGCGATGAATTGTCTTGAAAGACCCACAACATTTGTATAAAAGAAACATTTTATCCTTTCATAAATCAAACAAGAAAGCCAACAAACAACTTTCATACATGATAAAGGTCATCGATGCTTGGTTTTTGTTGAAAGCACACAACTTTTAACTTTTTTAAATGAGAAAACAATATTTATTTAAAAGGTTTTCAAGGCCTTTCTCAATAGGACTTCAACATTCATACAAAAAACTGAGGACTGTTCCGTGTAAATGCTTTCTGTAAACTGAATTAATATAACAGGCTGGACAAAAGAAATAGTTTCCTGAGCGGCTTGTTCTTCGAACAACAAATAATTTCGCGAATCTGTGTTAAGATTTTCTTTCCAGAAATTATACTGAGAAAAATGAATGTACCAGTTTAATTTTAGTTTTGTTTGTCTGTGTGGGTACAAAACATAATATTTTAGCTCTATGTATATATTTCGATTGTTGAATTTTGGTTGAAAATAGCGGGAAATCTGTCAGCCTTTCAACTTCCATTTATAAATATTGTTTTTTACAAATGTTTACAATCTAATTGATTTGAGTTTTTACATTTTATCGTTCAGGGAAAGAATTTTCCTGAAAGACGGTTTTCATCCAGAATATTTGTACCACAAAAAGAACTTATCCTTTCATAAATTAAAACATGAAAGCCGACAAACAACTTTCACCCACGATTGAGGTCATCGATGCTTGGTTTGTTGAAAGCACACAACTTTTAACTGTTTTTGATAATGAAGATAATAACTTATTCTTCACAACAACCTTTCTTCACAACACTTCAACATTCATACGAAAAAACTGTGGATTGTTCTATGTAAACTTGATGTTTTGTAAACTGAATTAATAACAGGCTGGACACAAGAAATAGTTTTCTGCGCGCGTTATTCTTCGAACAACAAAACTAACAAATAATTTCACGAATGTGTCCAAAGATTTTCTTTTAGTCTTAGAAGTTGTATTCATTAAGACATAATAATGTTCCGGTTTACTTTCAGTTTTGTTAGTCTGTGTGGAAACATATAATATTCAAGCTCATCTCTTATAGTAGTTGATTGTTGTTCAAAGTTTACAAGTGAAAATAGCGGGAAATCCGACAGCGACAGTCTTTCAACTTCCATTTATAAATATTGTATTTCACAAATGTTTACTGTCTAATTGATTTGAGTTTTTACATTTTGTCGTTCAATGAACGAATTGTCCAGAAAGACCGTATTCTCCCAGAACATTTGTGCCAAAAAATACAACTTATCCTTTCATAAATTATAACATGAAAGCCGACAAACAACTTTCACACACGATTGAGGTCATCGATGCTTGGTTTGTTGAAAGCACACAACTTTTAACTTTTTTTGATAATGAAGATAATAACTTTCTCAATAGCACTTCAAAATTCATACAAGAAAACTGTGGATTGTTCCATGTCATTGTAAATGCTTTCTGTAAACTGAATTAATAACAGGCTGGACAAAAGAAATAGTTTTCTGAGCGCGTTGTTCTTCGAACAACAAATATTTTCGCAAATCTGTGAAAAGATTTTCTTTTAGTCTTAGAAGTCATGCTCATTGAGAAAAATGAATGTACCAGTTTACTTTTAGTTTTGTTTGTCTGTGTGGGAACAAAACATAATATTTTAATATCTCATCTCTTATATTTTTGATTGTTAAAATCTACAAGTGAAAATAGCGGGAAATCTGACAGTCTTTCAACATCCATTTATAAATATTGTACTTTTCAAATGTTTACAATGTAGTTGATTTGAGTTCTTGCATTTTATTGTTCAGTGAATGAGTTGTCTTGAAAGACTGTTTTCTCCCAGACATTTATAACAAAAAACAATTTATCGTTTCTTTCTGAAATAAGCACATGAAAGCCGACAAACGACTTTCATTCAAAATTAAGGTCATCGATGGTTGGGCCTTGGTTTATCGACAGCATTCAACTTTTTACTGTTTTTGATATTCAGATAACAACTTATTTAAAAGTTTTTGAAGGCCTTTCTCAATAGTACTTCAACTTTCAAGCAAAAAAGCTGTGGATTGTTTCATAATCATATTAAAACGTTTTTTTAAACTGAAATTTTAACAGGCTGGACATAAGAAAGTTTTCCGAGCGCGTTGTTCTTCGAACAACAATTATTCTCCAGGCGTAATATCTGTGCAAAGATTTTCTTTTAGAAGTTATACTCATTTAGAGAAATGAGTTTACAAGTTTACGTTTAGTTTTGTTTGTCTGTGTTGGAACAAAACATAACATTTTATCTCATCTCTTATATTTGTGATTGTTGAAGTTTACAAGTAAAAATAGCGGGAAATGATGACAGTCATTTAACTTCCGTTTATAAATGTTGTACTTTACAATCTAATTGATCTGAGTTCTTGCAGTTATTGTTTAGTGAATGAATTTTCGCTCAGAATATTTATTCCAAAAAACAAATTTATCCTTTCTTTCTTAAATCAAAACATGAAAGCCGACAAACAACTTTCACACACGATTAAGGTATCGATGCTTGGTTTGTCGAAAGCATTCAACTCATTCAGCAAGCAAGAAATAGTTTTCTTAGAGCGTTGACGTTGATCTTCTGTTTTGTGCAGAGATCCTCTTGTAAAATTGTTATTCGTAAAAATAGTTTTTGCGAATCTTGTGCAAATCTTTTTGGGTTAATTTTCTTCAGAGCCATTAAGCGGGTAACCACGAACGTTCAGTTTACAATTAAAATGGAATTTGTACCAAAAACATAAACCCGTTAAAACTTTCAGTAAATAGTTTTTAAAAAAAACTTTACTTGAAGTTTATAAACCCGTTAAGCCTCAGAGTTCGAGAAGGATGGTTTAACGATTGTCAAACCATTTGGTTTGCGCTCGGCAGTTGTCAACCGCATGGCAAACTCTTTATTTCAAGCAGTTCTACCTAGTGATCATAAAACGGGAGAAATTGAATGTAGATCACTTCTGGCATCTATTGTTATCTCCTATACTTTTAAGTCACAACTACATCAGTTTATATATTCTCTCACCTGGGTACTTCCTTTACGTGCTTGTTTCAGCGTTTAATACGTTTTTGACTTTGTCATGAAACCGCTTTCATTTAGCTGAGAAGCCGGCTGACGATAAAATTACCTCAGTCTTGAGCTGAATCTTGAGTAACACAGCGTGTCCGTCACAATTTCACAGCTTCATTTGAAAGTATAAAACATAAATGATATGCATTTTATTTTCAGTCAAATATATAGCATAAAAATTAAGATTGCAAAACAAGGCCTCGTCAGATTATGGCTGTTAATTAAAAATGTAACTCAGTTCTAAAATTTGATCGTAGTCGCAAGATTCAATCAACACTGTTATCCCTGGCAGCTGAAAATGAAAAAATAGCTATCACAAGTCTTTGCTTTTCCCTTTTTTGAAATAAACTTAAGCGTATCCCAAACAGTTTGTGGTGATCAGCCTATACAAAAAAATGGAAAAAGAATACGAACCCAAAGCGTAATAACCAAAGAAGCCTTTTCCTCAATCTCAAGCTTTTAAGACTCGTGTTAAGCTTTTATCAAATTTTACCCATGTTAAGTTTTACCGAACTTCATGTAAATCAGAACATGGACTACATTTCAAAATAAAATACGATGATCTTGAAGTATATAGATCAAAGTGCTTTTTATCGGAAGCGAATATCAAATAAACGAGGCGAATATGACACGACAGGTTGTGGCATTAGAAGTTAGGATGTGCTAGTATATTAAATAATTTTACTCACCTTGTCGTAATAAACATGTTTGATGCTGTGTTGGTCCAGGTCAGAATTAAACTAAAGATCATAATCTGTCAAAACTGCTCTCTGTCAGCCTGACCAAACAAGATACTCTATTCTTGTGAATGGTTTTGTACGTTGTAAACGGTCTTTTCACAAATGGTTCTGTCGTGAGCACATTGTGCCAACTAAGTAAGAATGTGATTGGTCCTGACAGGGACAAGTGTTTCGACTTTCATCAGTAGATGTGCCTTGAATGATATGAAAAGTGTTTTGTGTCTCAATGCAATTACCGGAAACAGAAACTGTTGTTCGGAAAACCCTTTATATCTGTCTTAATGATTATTGTTTAAAACCGAAGGGATTTTCACGAAAGCCGGTGTTGAGCTGCATGCACATCACTGTCGTGGGGGCGGATTTTCGATGAACTCGATATATGTGATTGGTCAAAATGGTCTGTGGCGAACAAGTTGATAATAATAATTTCTGTGGATGTTGCAGACGCATAATGTTGCGAAAGCAAATGAAGAAGAGAAGATACGCCCTACTTCATTTTCCAGAAGAACGGACCGTGGCGTGCTTACCCACTGGAAGAATAATTGGGGACCGTCATCCGAAGGAAAATGACCTGGTGCAAGTGTTTTGGGACAAACAGCAACCGCGGGTCCCATCAAAAATTTTAAAATTAGGATGTGAGCTCTCTAGTTTTCATTAAGCAGCTAGATGAGTTAAAAAGGCCTGCTATAAATATTTAGAATAAATAGTTGTTTCTGACAACTATTTATTCTTGATTTCGTAATACTGACCAACATACATTGATATATTTTTATAAATATTTAGTTGCCACAGTAACATCTTATTTTTTCCAAAATTGTCTGGCCAGATGAGTAAGTTTTTGTTCTTGTACGTTTTGAAACATGCCAGTGTTCTTGGTCAGTAACGTACCTAACTAATGTTACGGCCAAAAAAATTTGTTATTTCTTGCAAAGAAACAATAATAGCCAGTACAAACAGAAATCAAACGGTTCACTTTAATAATGTGTGAATGTTCGAAGTATTTTATATCGATTCGGGTCAGGAACTTATTTAATGCGCGGACGGGAATACTAAACAACCAATATTTCTCCTTTGCTTAACTCCAGTTATTGTTACTGTCCATTCCTTATAGCATTATCTATAGTTTAGTGTTTAAGTTCATATATAATATGAAGCAAAATAGAAGGTTTTTGTATACCAACTTCAACTGAAAATATACCTTCCACGCCATTTGCCTTCTTTTGACTCAGAAACACTCACCATTCTCTGGTGATAGCAAATGTCTTTTTCTAACATCTACAAATAATTTGTTGGATCTTTACTGCAAATTAATTAGGCATCAAAAAATGGATAAGACGTTTATGGCATAGTATTTACTTTGCTTTCCTTTCAACAGATGACCCAACAGTACTTAGCCGTTATGGCGATAATCTGCCACCAGATTTCTTTGAGCCAGGTAAGAGAACAGATTATAAATGATTACTCGCAAAAAGAAGGTGGTAAAAATAAATGGCAAAAACAAATTAAAGCGTTTTAATGCACTGAGAAGACAGTCAATCTGTTCATAGTATTCGAATACTAGATAAATTAGCACAAGTTCCATTAAACCCATAAGCTCTACCTACATTTTTGCGTTTTATCTACACTTCGCGCACTTATTTGCATTATATAGATGCCTTACAGCATTTTCGTACAGCAAATTTAAAAAGTATTACTCGCCAAACTAAGCAATTTTTTGCTTCAATGCATCAGCCGACGTTTTTTAAGTATTCATCTTGAGTTAGCATAACGCTAACATGACGATAACAATAATGATAGTTCTCTAAAATACTTTGCGCGCATAACTTTACTCATAATCACTCTCTACTCATAACATTTTTACACATCTATTTCAGTTGCGCGAAGTGTCGCCAGGCCACGTGAGAAATTTCCAGTAGTCTCTAGCACTGACCAGTCGAGTTGTAAGTTCATCATTCGACGATTTTTTCCAACTTGTGTTAGATGTGGTTCTTAACATAAAGTGCTTTGCGTGAATAACTCCAGTCATTAATATAGTCAAAAATCTCTTCTCACGTCATATTTGCATGTCTATTTCAGTTGTACAAAGTGTTGCCGGGACACATCAGCCATCTCCAGCAGTCTCTAGTGCCGACCAATTGAATCGTAGGTGCATCAGTTGAAGTTTTTCTGCATCTTGTGTTAGATGCCTTTACTATTATAAAGTACTTTACGTGCATAACTCCAGTCAGTAATACAGTCAATCTCTTCTTAGGACATTCTTCAATATCTATTTCAGTTGCGCAAAGGGGCGCCGAGACACATGAGACATCTTCAGCAGTCCTTAGTGCAAACCAGTCGAGTTGTAAGTGCATCAACTGCCGATTTTCTGCATCTTCTTTTAGATGCGGTTCTTAACATAAAAAAATCTGCGTGGATAACTCCAGTCAGTAATATAGTCACTCTCTTCTCATGTCATATTTTCATGTTTCTATTTCAGTTGCGCAAAGTGGCGCCGGGACACATGAGCCATATCCAACACTCTCTAAAGTAAACCACTCGAGTTGTAAGTGCATCGATTGACGATTTTCTGCATCTTCTTTTAGATGCAGTTCTTAACAAAAACAAATTGCGTGGATAACTCCAGTCAGTAATATAGTCACCCTCTTCTCACGTCATAATTTCATGTTTATTTCAGTTGCGCAAAGTGGCGCAGGGCCAAGTGAGACATCTCCAGCAGTCTCTAAAGCAAACCAGTCGAGTTGTAAGTGAATTAATTGACGAACTAAGCTCGACGGACTTCAGCAACAAGCTTCTGCAGATGCAAGTGGTCTTCATCAAGCCTGGAGTCCAGTAACTAGTGCCATGCCCTGTACTGAAATCGCAACAAGTTCTCAAGGCCGTGAGTGTGCAATGATTAGCTCAGAGTGCCTTCCGTCCCAGGATACCTCATCTGCTGGTATAGAGGTAAATCCAATGTTTAACTATGGGTGAAAAAAATAGTTTCTGAAATTTTCCTGTTTCTTTGTACAATACTAACATAACATGTTGTCTTTTTAGAATTATGTC
>JAODFW020515300.1:5000-11892 GCA_027575235.2 Palythoa mutuki | reverse complement strand
CCCCAACGCTCTTGGTGCTTCCAGCTGATTCGCAAAACTCTTTTGGCTGATGGATCGGCTTAGAATGTGAGACATTTGCTTCTGGTGGTGTTCGTTAGCCGACTTATAAGACTGAAGGCTTTGGAGACTTTTATGAACACTCAGTTGTGCTACGTATGCTTCAGGAACATTACCGTCAAGTAAACGGCCATAGTGGTTTTCCGAACTGAATGATTAGCAACTTTTGATCCAGATCTCTAAATTTCGGCGTTCTTGGCGGCTGCAGTGAGGAATTGGCCAAATAATTTTTTCCAAGGGGCGACCTCATGTACCACACTTGTGACTTCTCGAGGCAAATGCCATGTTTCACAGCGAGGAAAAATGGCGAATCAGGCTCATTCATTTCATCCGGTCGGTGGCTCTTGAATAACTTGTAAAATCTGACAGGGCACCTACCACTATCGGTGGCATAGTTTTTTGGGATTGAAGGCACGTTTGAGTCTGACAAAAAACGTTGGATACTTCGCTGGAAACCAGTTAACGTGCCTGGCTCGCATTCTTCGTGACGCCGGACATCTTTGAAAAACCTTGTGAGATGGCGATCCAATTTGTGTGCCGGTAAGTCAACAATTTTTTCGTTTTCTTTTCCAATTCCAACAAGAAAACGGCGGAAGGTGTTTATATCGCTTGTCGTCTTTCTCTCTATATTTTTACTTTTTTGTTCCTTTACAAAGTTTAACAGTTTTTCCTGACAGTTGCTTTCTTTATCTTCATTCGTGTTGCCGCTTGTTGTTTCATTTGTAGCCGGCAGTTTATCGTCCTCGTCAGGTAATAGAATTCGCTATCCGAATGTTCCTCTTCATTTATAGTAGAGCTTTGCCTGAAGTAGTAGTCTTAAAACCTTAGAAAATGTAATAAACTTTAAAACATGAATTTTTGTGTATGTGCCAAACAAAACAAAACAAAACAAAGTCAAGACTCTGGACAGAGAAATTTCATAATGACCGTCAATAACTAAAAATTACGGACTGCTCATTGGTCAACATTAGCCAATCAGCGTGCGCCGTTGGATCCGAAGTAGCACTTGCCATATAATAATTTACAATAAAACCCATGGCCAGAGAGTTGTCTAGCACGTGGCCCTCGACCTAAGAATAAGAATGATGGAAATTATGTAAGTTATTGTTCATCACGTGTATATGCATACCAAATGATTGAACGGTTTTGGCTTTATAAATCATGCAGATGTGATTCGCGAGTTTTCCTTACGGAATCACGTTTGTATTTAAGGAACTTTAAGATGTCAAGAGGAATAAGAATCATATCTGTGTGAAAGTGATTAGTGACAAGAAAATGTTCAGAAACTGCTCTATTTGCTTTATGGGTATAGCTGAGTTTTTATAACTGGTCTTATGTACTTGCTGAAACGGTCTTCAGGCGACTTTTAGTTTCACTGATGTACTGTACTGTACTGTAGACCGCATAGACTGCATTGGATCATACGCTCTTTTTTATAAGAACAACTTGATAAGAACAACAAGGCTCAAATTAATTTGCCAAAATTTAAGAACAATATAAGAACAAGCTCAGGCTGAGGCTTGATAACTGGGAAAGTGTTTGTGGTAGAAAATAGACTAAAACTTAACGATACAACATAAAACATAAAAAGATTCACTGTAAAGGCTGCTCAACAAACAATGAAAGTAGTTTGCCTCTAAATTCATCTGTACAATACATGTGTGGCGCAAGACGTTTCGTTTTCCAATACTTACTTACTTATGCCTACTACCCCTCTTGGGGCATAGGCCGCCTACAAGAGTTCTTAAGCCATCTCGGTCCTGTGCCAGTCGCTCCAGCTGTCCCCAGGGGTAGCCAACTTTTTTGCAGTCAGCATCTAGGTCTTGTTGCCAGGTGCTCCTTGGCCTGCCTTGCTTCCTTTTGCCTTGGGGATTCCACGTCAGCGCTCGCCTTGTGGTGTTGGAGGGTGTGTCCAATCCATCTCCAGCGTCTCTGAAGGATAGCTTCCTCCACCGGCTGTTGTCTGGTCCGTTGCCAAAGATCTTGGTTGCTGATGGTTTCCGGCTAGTTGATGTGAAGAATCCATCGTAGACATTTGTTGATGAACGTCTTGATCTTTTTGGTGATTGCCATTGTGGTCCTTCAGGTTTCAGATCCGTACAGCAGAACTGACTTTACTTTGGAATCGAAGAGTCCGATCTCGATGTGAACTGAGTAGCTTCCAGACTTCCAGATGTTTTTCAGCTGATTGAAGGTTCCTCTTGCTTTGCCTATTCATGGCTTTCACGTCGGCGTCGTTTCCTCTATGTTGTAATCCACCTCTTCCAATGCTTCACCTTCAAGGCTGATGGGCGTTTGGTTGTTGGCGAGGACTGTCGTGGTCTTGTTCAGGCCCACCCTCGCTGAGATCTCCGCAACTGCTGAGGTCTTGCCTTGCATTTGCTGGTGGGTGTGAGAAAGTAACACCAGGTCATCAGCAAAATCCAGGTCGTCCAGCTGGTTCTATAGTGTACACTGAATCCCATTCCATCACTCTGACATTGTGGTCTTTATTAACACCCTGTCGACTGCCAACGGGAACAGGATCGGGTACAGCAAGCATCCTTGCCTCACCCCTGTTCTCACTTGGAAGGCGTCCGTAGGGTGTTGATCATGGACTACCCTGCAGATCATTTCTTCATACGAATTCTTGATGATGTTAGTGACCTTCTCTGGAACTCCGTAGTGTCTCAGCAGCTTCCACAGGGTTCCTCTGTCCAATTAACGTATGTGAGGGAGTTCCATTCCAAGGACTGCTCCAGGAGTATCCTCAGTGTGGCGATCTGGTCTATGTAAGATCTTTCCTTCCGGAAGCCAGCCTGTTGATCTCGTAGTTGTGTGTCTACGGCGTCTTTCATTCTATTAAGGATGACTCTGTTGAAAACTTTGCTTGGGATGGACAGCAGTGTTATCCCTCTATAGTTAATGCAATTGCTGAGGTCCTCTTTTTTTGGGAGCTGGATGAGGTAGCCTTCCTTCTATTCTGTTGGGGTTTGCTCTTCCTCCCATATTTTCTTGAAAAGTGGATAAAGAAAGTCCACTGTCTTCTCTAGGTCTACTTTCAGGGCCTCTGTAGGATATTGTCTGGCCCTGCTGCCTTACTACTCTTCAGTTGTCTGATTGCCGTGCGTATCTCCTCCTTGGTGGGTATGCTGCAGTCTATGTCTAGATCGACATCTGCAGGTGGTAAATCTGGAAGGTTCTGAGGGGCTAGTCTATCCAGTAGCTCTTCAAAATGTTTCCGCCACCTTTTTCTTTTTCCTTCCTCTCCTGTGACGCTATCTCCCTGTTTGTCCTTCACGGGCTACTCTGGTCTGCCAAATTTTCCGAACAGCTTCCTGGTGGTGTCGTAGAGGTCTTTCATGTTGCCGCGTTGGGCTGCCTCCTCTGCCTCAGCTGCTAGCGAATCGATGAAGATTTTCTTGTCTGTCTTGATGCTTTGTCTGGCATCCTTGTTAGCCTCGTTGAATGCTTTCTGTGTCCTGGCTTTCTCTGCTCTTGTGAGGCTGTTGTTCAGGGCTACTTTCGTCTCCTTCCTCATCTGGATCTTCTTCAGAGAGTCTGTTGAGATCCATTCCTTGTGGTTGGTCTTTTTGGGGACCAAATCTCCTGGCAGACGGTGGTCACTGCTTCCTTTATTGTTTCCCAGCTCTTGTTGATGGTCTCTTCTTCCAGCATTTCCTGCAGAACTTGAAACTTGTTGCTGAGGGCAAGCTTGAACTCCTCCTGCTTAGCTGGTTCCTTGAGAAGTGTGGTGTTCTACTTTTGGCGCTGTCCTGCTTCTCCTCTCCAGGTCTTCTTCAGCTTCAGCTTCGAGCGGGCCACGACGAGGTGGTGATCTGAATCAGCGTTTGCACCTCTCCTGGGGCGAACATCTTGGAGGGATCTCCTTAATTTGCATTTGATGCACACATGGTTTATCTGATTCTCAGTAGACAAACCAAAATCACCAAAATGAGAAAAAGATTTCTTTGATAAATTGGTTCTTGAAGGTTGAATGAAAAAATTTTTAGAAGTAGCAGACTGTGTAGTATAAGTATGAATTTCAGAAACATCATTGAATAGATTTTGAATTTTTGAAGGTGCAACTTTGTTTCTGACATCATGCATAAGACTAGATATCGACTCGAAATAAATAAAATTAATAGGAAGAAGATTTGCATTTGCGAAAAGAGGTATTGCATAACCTGAATAATACCAACTGTGAGGGTTATTCGCAACAACAGTACGGCTCGGCCCAGGCCTATATGAACATGTATCTACATTTGTTGTTGATTTGAACCTTATATTGAAGTGAAAAACACCACAGTTCTATTTGGCCGCACTCGCATTTTACTCGAATGAATAAAATTGGACCCAGGAATCCTTACGCACTAATCGACTCATCTAATCATGAAACTGCTACGTTGCCCTGCGATGGTTCCTGATGGTTTAGTGGTTAGCACTCCAGACTTGAGTACAGGAATGCGTGGGTTCGATTCCCCGCGCTCGAGGCACATACCAATTTTTTTGTACTAGTGTATGATCTTTTTTTTATTTCGTACTATCCTGAACAGTAAATTTAAACTAAGGTATACGAATACTGTTAGGCGAGATTGCTTTTCTTTATTTATCTGTGTTCGTACAAGCTTTTTCCAGTTGTTTGATGATTCTATCATATACTTTTACACAGCAACTATTTACATAATTAATCATTCTATAATAGTTTTGAAAGAACGGCTCGCCAATACTGCATTTGTGAACTTTAAATTTGACTTTTGTTCAGTAACAATTCATTTCGTTTGTTTTTTGTTTGTTTGTTTGTTTGTTTTTACGGTTTAAGATAAGGAGAAGACCTTCAGGCTATTCCTGATGGCAAAAAAATGAGAGAGAGAAAAGGAACTTTATAGATAATACAAACGTGTTAATAATATAGACTTTATAGATAAAATGGAAAATGCGGAGTAAGAAATTTTAATACAGGAAACATATTGATATTCACGTTTACTGTTTGTGACTTTAAGGACAATAAAACCTGATTGCATTATTGGTTTCTGTTGGAAACACTGTGGGAACTTGCGCGCGAAACAATACTCCCCGTCGCCTTCTTTTTGTCAATTCATAGCGTGTTTTTGAAGCTGTGACGTAAGCAAGGTTGTATACTTAACCTCACAAGATAAAAAGATATCACGCGTTCACGATTACGTACAACAAAAAAACGTTTTTTAACTTCCGACCAAAGTTTTTCACTAAATTCCCGCACGCTTTGCTTTTTTGTTTTACAGGAAGTCGGTTGGCCTAGCTTTTAAAAACCGAATTCGATTAAAGTTAAACGAAGCAAAACAAAAGTAAATGAATAAACATAGTCATAGAAAATAGTTTTCAGACAGAAATAGCTCCCTTTGTTCTACACCAAGTCTTAAACAATGCAATTTGAAAGCAAAATTTAATGGATTTATTTAATGCTCATTAGCCGTGTGTTTATTTTCTTAAATTCTTTTGAGCACGGCGGTCCAGCTATTTGGACTTCATCTCGAGCACAAACTCCAAAGAAGCTACAAGAAAGCAATTTTGATCTTCCGAGTATGTGTTAATTACAAGCTGCAAGGATTAACGAAAATGCGTTTTATTCTAGTAATTTTTGCGCTGACTGGAACACTGGGTAAGTTAATTAAAATGCCGAAAACTACGAACCAATACTTGTGCACTGATTTCCAACTTTCACAGATGTGCATGATATTTAAATTTAAAGTTTATACGTTTCTATAGAAGATTAAGCCATACTTACCCTATAAACGCTCAACTAAGTTCTCTGCTTTTTTTCAGGTGTCGATAGCACCAGCGTCTCCGGTAAGTAAATTAAACTTTCTTATGCTCGTCAGTTGCTTAGCTGGGAAACAAATTTTTAAAAAAGGTATTCACTGCAGCCACATAAAAGCAAACGCATGAAACTTCAGCGCATCCAATCCATGCCCCATGGCGCTAACGAAGAGTTGATTTTACCGCCCATTAAGCCATAGAGAGGCTACTCTAAGATAATGTCGATAGACAAGTGTTTTCAGTATTGAAAAGTTTGCAAACTCTTTACCTATATTTAATTACCATTTGCAAGGAGAGACTTGTGCATTTATATTAATTATTTTTTGTAATTATAAGAATTAATTTGTCGGCCACAAAACTGACTCAAACAAAGTAAAATATTTAAACATTCATTTTCAAACTCGGCTGAATTCAATCTACAACTTCAAACATTGGCCATTGCATAACAACTTTTATCGCTCTTTACCTTATATATTCAAGTTTTTGGAAGTAATTAAACCTTGTTTTGTCACCAAGGAAATCTGATAAAAACGCTTTTGTTCACAAGCAACGTCATTTATCAAATGACAAAAAGAAACAAACTAATTTCTGTTATAATTCAAAGTTCATTCTCAAGTTGAACTGTATGCCCTTTAATTTAGTAATTGATAACGACAAAAAGACCTGAATTAGTTCAAAAAGAAACTTCGTCTTTCGCTGCTTTCTTTTGTTTCATTCCGAAAATCAGATTCGTGACTTCTATAAAACTGGAGATGAATCATGTTTTTTTTGTATCTCAGGAATTCTGTTATTAAAGGATTTAAAAGTAGTTTTGTGGTTCCGACTTTTCAAGTCCGGGTCCGGCAAAGTAATCTTTCAACAACAAGTCGGAACCTTTCAGTAACTGCTTGCACGTAGCTGCGGTCAACAAGGTAATTTTTTCTACAATGAACATGATTTTAAACCCTGTTTACTGAATTCCTTAGGCAATCTGCAAATTAAAGTACCTTTCACTCCGTTTTCCAAACAAACAAGCACGACAACAATGGCTTAATTAAAACTTTTTAATCAGTTAAAA
>JAODFW020514273.1:0-11895 GCA_027575235.2 Palythoa mutuki | reverse complement strand
TGAAACGTCCCTGAATTCGAGGAGTCCTTAAAAAGTCCTTGAATTCTAGGAGTCCTTAAAAAGTCCTTGAATTCTAGGAGTCCTTGAAACGTCCCTGAATTCGAGGAGTCCTTAAAAAGTCCTTGAATTCTAGGAGTCCTTAAAAAGTCCTTGAATTCTAGAAAGAGGCCTTGAAAAGCTCCTGAATTCTAGAAAGAGTCCTTGAAAAGTCCCTGAATTCTAGAAGAAGTCCTTGAAAAGTCCCTGAATACGAGAAGGAGTCCTTAAAAAGTTCTTGAATTCTAGGAGTCCGTAAAAAGTCCTTGAATTCTAGGAGTCCTTGAAAAGCTCCTGAATTCTAGAAAGAGTCCTTGAAAAGTCCTTCAATTCTAGGAGTCCTTGAAAAGTCCCTGAATTCTAGAAAGAGTTCTTGAAAAGTCCCTGAATTCTAGGAGTCCTGAAACATCCCTGATTCTAGAAGGAGTCCTTAAATCGTCCTTGAATTCTAGAAGACCTTGAAAAGTCCTGGAATTCTAGATGGAGTTATTGAAAAGTCCCTGATTCTAGAAGGAGTCCTTATAATGTCCTTGAATTCTAGAAAGATTCCTTAATAAGTCCTTGAGTTACATTCATCCTTGAGAGGTCATTGAATTGTAGGAGTTCTTGAAAAGTCCTTGAGATGCATCCTTGAAAAGCTACTTGAATTGCATTTATCTTGAAAAATTCTTGATTTTTTTGTTTTAGTCCTTGAAAATTTATTTCATTTTTTGAGCAAGTCCTTGAAAAGTCCTTGATTTTATCCAATTTAATGAGGATATGTTGAAGTTGTACGCCAAAACGTTTATATTTATGATTTCCCTGCGTTTGGGGCATTCGGCACAACTGTATATTGGAATGAAAATATGTATCAAAACTTTGTGAAAAAACTTGTGGACTTAAATCTAGCAAAGCTGGAATATAGTGTATATGTTTATCTACAAGGGTACACTCATTGCTTACATGCATGTTTACTAAATTAAGTGTAACTTATAAAACATTTGCATATACGTAAGATTGGATTTCTGCGTGGTGGAGTGGTTCTTAAAATATCAAATTGGTCCTTGAAAAGTCCTTGAAAACTTGTTGCAGCAACGAAGACTGAGTTTCTTGCAGGAAAGAGGACTGCGGCAACTTACTTGTGATTTACACGGGGTTGAAACCCAAGTATTGAGAGGTGTGCTTCAAAGGGGATATTGCACGCTGAGATGGCAAAAAAGGTTGTTGCAAACGCTGCGAAAATACAAGTATCTACTTCAACTTTTTGCAGCTATCAGTGCAGCATTTCTCGCAACAATTTTGACCTTTTCGAGAACTGTTACACTGCAATGGTTCATGCAACATGCCTCTCAACGGCATTGTGTCACTTGTCGCACAAATAATTACAGCATGTAAAAATTTGCCTTAAAATTTGTCATGTCTTGTGTTTCGATGGCAACAACGTATGTCCTCGATTGTTGTTTTTGTTCCCTTTTCTGACAAACTTTTAACGTGGTTTTTGCGTTTTTACGTTTTCTTTAACTAAGCATGAAAAAGGTCGCTTTTGCCATTTTAGCTCATTGCTTCTGATTAATGACCATGTAAAACGTATTCAATGCATTTTTCAATAATCCAAGATGGCCGCTTGATGACATCATATGACGTCATATCATGACATTATTTGACGTCAAGTGGCACCAAATGTTATATGGTATTGTTTGATTTAACCTACCCTCGATACTTAATTTTGAGCATTTTCTGTCCCTCCCATAACAGTACTTTATTACTGTTTTACCATTATATACACACGACACATTTCGAACAACTTGTTGGCCATCAGAAAGAGAAACTCTGATCTGTCTTAGAGGAAAATATAACAGAACAAATACTCGAAATTTATATCGGGTCCAATGAGCGAGTGGCTTGAAGATCACTAATAGAAGTAATTCCCAGTGCGAGAGGTCTGGGAGCAAGTGCTGGGTAATCGGTGTTTCAACATCGACTCATCCCACTGTAGTTGCCATGGTAGCTCAGGGCTCGAAACAAACTTATTCAACTACTTTCCATTTGGGCGAGTAGCATCAGGAAATCACTTGCCCGACTCAGATTTTACTAGCCCAAAATAAAGCGAAACTAAGGCCTGAAGGCTGTAGTAAAAGTCTCTACACAAATATGTTACGTTCTTTTTAAAGACAGCTTTTTACAGGTTTCTGACAATACAAATGACGTGATTTTAAACTTTGTGTATACTAACAGGCAGAGTTATGATCAACTAACTAGGTGGTTTAATGCAGTGCCATTTTTTGCTCAAAATGATATGTTCTGATTAATTATAAATTCTAGATTTTTACTCGCCAGTCGGGCTACCTTTTACACGATTTCTGCTCGCCCGAGGCAAAAATTACTCATCCTTATTATCAATATACGCGGCCAAATAGAAAATCGGCGTCTTCAAAACACACGCTCAGCGGGCCGCAAAAGACTGACAGCGCGCTGGTAATGCATTATCATCCCTACAGCTCATTTCAGCAGAGCGTTTCTGCTAACAGTCGTAATCGTAGTAGTAGTCGTTATCGTAATTCTATTTGTAGTCGTAATCATTGCAGTAGTCGTAATTTTAGTCGTAATTGTAGTCGTAATCATAGTCGTAATCGTCGTAGCAGTCGTAATCGTCGTAGTAGTCGTAATCGTCGTAATTGTTGTAGTAGTATTAATCGTCGTAGTAGTCATAATCGACGTAGTAGTCATAATCGACGTAGTACTATTAAACTCGCATTCTTTATCATTTGGCCTTGTTTATAGATAATAATGATAATTACATGAATTTTTTCGGGAATATTGTTTATTTGCGCCCTTGTAGTGTAATTTGCGGCCCTCGCGCCTCGCTCGGGCCGCAAATGACACTACGCGGGCGCCAATAACAATATTCCCTCAAAAAGTCATATTATTCCCTTATTGGCGAGCGGGCGGATGTTAATTTCCAGCCCTGTATCTCAGTGGTAGAGCACCAGACATGAAATCAATGAGTCGTGGGTTCGATTTTGGGCGTCTGATTTTTTCCAGCATTTGTTCTGTTATTATTTTGTCTCAGACACAGAGTTTCTCTTTCTGGTGATGAAAAAAATATTTTACTATTATTTAGGATGATTTTACAGTATCGTTCCATGTTTTTTGCAAATGGTGAGCTATGTGATCATTTCTTTAGGAAATTTGGAACCCTTCCTGGCGAGAGTAGTATTTGAGAAAACTGAGCTCTATAGATACAGGTTAGCGATGACATTAAGACCGTACTGTAAAATTCCGACATGTACCAACCCGAGGGTTTATACAGTTCGACACAATTTCGGTTGAACATCGAACAGAACTTAAATTCTGGGTGTTATGTAAAAGTATAAAATTCAAATTACATATTTCTATCGTTCCTGAACTTAAAAGCTTCTTTCAAAAAGGAACTATCTCGAGAGCGTTTTAAACAATTTTATGATCGAAGTTAGGCTTAGTGCTCATTTTGTGAATTATTTTTCTTGAAGGAAGTTATTAACGGAAAAACTTGTTTGTAGTGCTTACATTCGGATTTTTACGGTATTGTACATTGACATTGGCAATTTTTTCAGATCGTGAAGTCATTGTCAGTCATTAACCACTGAAATTGAATACAATAAGAGTTTTTAATACGTAACAGATAATTTTCCTTTATCGTAGTATATTTAACAAATAAAGAAGCCTAAGCAATGTATTACACTGTGATAAAGCACGACGGGCATTTCAGAACACGAGGGAAAGTGTTTTCTACATTTCTCGAGTGTTCTCAAATGAGTGTTGTATCACAGTCTAATGCACAGCATAGGCTTCTTCATTTGCTTTATAACATAGATAGAACCCTATGCGCGCTGCCAAAAAACAATAAAACACGCTTTTTCTATGTTTCATAATCTGATAAAACAGGGGTTTTTGAACAATCAGAGCGCGCGTAGGGTCCTACTTATATTATAATATTTTTTATTTTATTTTATTTCATTCCATTCTATTCTATTTTATATTATTTTATTTTTTATGTTATGTTATAATATGTTATATGTTATTTTATTTATAATTTTTTTATTTTGTTTTGTTTTATTTTATTTTATTTTATGTTATGTTATGTTATTTTATCAAAACCTTGATCAGAAACAATTGCAAAACAGTTATTTCCAAATGACATTTTTTTTCGGCAATATCAACCTTTACGGCGGTGAATTCTGTCCACATCCACGAATTCTGATCCAATCAAATTGCTTGAATGATATCTACTAATACTCAAGTACTTTAATGTGTCACTTCGTGCCTTAATTCGAAATGTGCATGCTGAATTGTTAATCCTAATCAAAAACTTTCTAAGGCCTGTCTACATTTTGTGTTACTTTTTTAAAATCTTAACTATTAACGAAAAGTTGTGTGCACGCAATTCCTAATAACATTAACGCTTCTAATCTAAATTACTACTAACACAAACAATTAAAATTGAGAGTAAACAAGAAATTTTTCCAGCACCAATGATTTAGTGAAACCTCAAAGTAAATAACAAATCTGTTTCTTTTGCCATGCATGTTTTTATAGTAATACGTCACTGAGATAATTTCTTTAAGCAAATTCGTCAGGGCTATTTTTTTTATTTCCCTCATTTTTACTTCCGAATTCTTGCTGCGTTCAAGAAAAGTTGTTTTTGAGATTCATATCATTCCGTCAGTTTTGCAATTCCCCTTATCAGAAAATGTGGAAACCTGGGTACTACCTGGTTTTGATAGAGCGTGTACGCAAACGCTTTACCCAGTCCCCGCGCGGTAAACTAGTACCCAGGTTTCCCCTAATTTCTGTAAAGGGCAATGCAAGACACGTGACTCTTTCAACGCGCTAGCAAGTTCAATTTCATTTTTCTTGCTTTGGCAGATGTAATGACCAGTTCAAACTAGTATAGAGCCTTAGAGGAGAACATATTGTTTATCACAAACAGGAGCAACTCCTAGATATGTTGATAACTGTCACTGATGACGTCAGCAAACAAGAAGCAAAATACCACTGAGATAATATTTTTGGTAGAATTCTTCGGGGCAATGTTTACCCAAATTTTTGCTTCCGAATTCTTGCTGCGCTCAAGAAATTTTTTTTTTCAGTTTTGCAATTGCCGTTATCAGAAACTGTGGAAACCTGGGTACTAGTTTAGTGGGCGGGAACTGGGTTATACGTTTGGGTAGACGCAGACCTTATCGATCGAAATTTGCTTTCAAAGAACGTCTACCAAAACGCTTTACCCAGTCCCCGGCTGGTAAATTAGTACCCAGGTTTCCCCTGTAAAGGACAGCGCAATACACCTAACTTTATCAACGCTCAAGCAAGTTCAGTCTCGCTAGGGGACAGCGGTTGATGTAGTTGCGTGGTCACAATGCCATCAAACCAGTTTCAAAACAGGATTCTGGATGACGGTGGCTTCAAAGGATCAAGCGGTTGTTTGCAGAAGCCTCTGTTTCCTCTGGTTTTTCATGGGGATATATGAGACTTGTCTGCTTACAGGGTATAAAATGTGCTGAATTTATCTGTCAATGTTAATTACTTGAGTCTAACAGTCAATCACATCACGGCAAAATTATCAATCAGTAATCGCAATTAGTAATCGTGAACCAGACTTTATTAGATTCAACTGAATTATAACTCCTAACTTGACTCTTAGAGATGACTTCCGCACAAGTTGTCGACTACACAAACCCGGGCGTTCTCACAACACGATGTACTGTTACTCCAGAGTTCAAACAAGTCAATGACGCTATATTTGTTTTCAACAGGTCTCATGCTTTTGTGAAGGGGCAGAAAAAAGGAACTAAACTTTGAAGAGTTCACGTGACCATGGCAATCACGTGACCTTTATGGCAATCCAACGGCTTTGTGTCACCATGTCAACCCGCGCACCGCTGTGCTAAGTTACGCTTTTCCTGATAATAGTGGCTATTTGGTGCTCTTTAAAGGCAGCCTAAATAAAGCAAGGACGTTGTATAATATCAACTAGAGTACAGAAAAGTGCATAAAAAGGGCATAGATCTTTTTCAAGAAATCACCAACGTAATTTATCCGAGTATCGCATAATTGGAATTTTTCAGGACTGATAAACTTACACAGATGAATTCATAAAGGCTGTTGATTTCAGAGTGAGTGTAATTTGTACGGTGCGGCCCTAGCTGAAGGGCTTTCAAGCTAGCTTTTTACACAGATGATCTGTTCAATACAGCCGGGGAACAAATTGAGATAGTAGAAAAAAAGTAACGCCTTGTTGATAGCCAAAGCTCATATTTTGCTAGGTCTTTTTAGTCACGTTTTCAGTTGTCAACTTTAAAATATTTTAATTTTGGTTGATAGTTGGTTAATTTTAACATCTAGGTTATTGAAGTCAGTTTACCGACTCCTGAACTGAACCAAAACATAGTTAACATGTTGGGTACCGTTTTAAACTATCCAGTATTTGATGTTTAGGGTGTACAAAGTCTACAAACACGTTTATTGCTGATTAGAAGGAAATTAAAAGATGAGAAGGTGTAAATCTGGAAAACCGAGATTGCGTGTCAAAGCAAGAGCTGTAATTGAAAATTGAGAGTTTTGTTATTTAATTAAATCAAGTAGTTGGAATATTTTAGATTAGGGTCTTTTAGTTTGTATAATATGAAGTCTATATTGATATCTACTGTAACCAATGTTTGCTCCTAAAAATTATGATACCTGGAAATGAAATGTAAAATTGTCAAAATCCCACCGTAAGAAAAAATATCACTGAGGTTAGGCGAACATTTTAACAATTTTAACAACTTAACTTTAGTTGTTGTTTTATACTTAAGAAATTTCCAGAGTTGGCCATTTCGTTCTCATGAACTTTCAGTAATACAGCGGAATTTTAACGAGGTTAAAGTCATTAGGTAGTCAAGGCACGTTAAGGTATATTAATATTTAATCAAGTGCATCAAAGAACTGAAATGAGTTGGAATATTTGTGAATACATATCATCTCTACATGGAATCATTACTTGAACTTAGCACTTTTAAAAACAGAAGGAAATAAATGACCGTTACCAAAGCAACTTGGCTGGTGAATGACCTCAATAACCATACTTTATTTTACTTCATAAATCCGTCCTCTCTTAAGGCTGCTACACGCCGATTTTTTTTCTTTAAGCTCCCGAATTTTGGTCTAAGACAATTTTTCGGGTACAAGGTTTGCGGGGGAGCAAAAACACACGTACCCCCACCCCGTAGACAAGTGCGGTTCCCTTCTCCCACTGTGAACTTGTAATTTAGTCCTCGATTTTTCTTAGGTGTCTTCTTTAATTTCTTCTTAATCATTCGGCAAAGTTGAGCCGCTTTGTTCCTAAAAATTATTCTTATAAAAATGCGTGTAATCCCTTTAAACTGATTCACATCAGAGAGCGATTAAAAAACTCTCTTCAGTTCGGGAGGAATATAACATATTAATTGGTCAAGAAACGACCTTTGGAATCCAGAAGCCCTATACTGTGACACTGTAAATTGTTAAAGCAGCAGCCACACGCGAACTTTGACTGCCTATTTTTTTTTATTTGTTGCTTTTTCGATGTAATTAAAGGGAAAAAGTTGTTTGAAACCATCCGCTATTTTTACGCCAAACTGGTTCAATCCTCAGATCGTGTTTTTATAATAAAACTGGTAGCTAAAGCCTGTTTCCCATATAGACGAAAGTCGTCGCAGAGTCTCAAACAGTTAGCGGAGGGATGTTTGCGAGCCAAGGCAAATCGTTTGCGTTTATGGGAATACATTTTGGCATTTGTTCCAGATAAAGATGCGACGATCGCAAACAAAGACAGAATCTTTACGGCAGGTCTGCGACCGTTTGGGACGTAAATGTCATCGCAAACGATTTGCGTTGGCTCGCAAACATCCCTCGGCAAACTGTTCGAGACTCTGCGACGACTTGCGTCTCTATTGGAAACAGGATTAAAGCCCGGTTCAACCTCTCACTCAGCTTAATTTGAACCGGCCGCTGGATTGAGAACGCCATACCCGTGGCAGATTTGAAATCCTGCATGTAAAAAGCAACAGGACTTGGTATGGCGACTGGTTCATCCGCTTTCTAGATTGTACCGATCTGGAGGTTTAACTTCGCTCACGGAAACAGACCCTTAATTTTATGTTTCCGGTTCCGACCGACACAGCGCATTTGAATTTCTCTGTTCATGCCTAGCCAGAGTAGGCTTTTGCATTAAGCGGGGCTTCTTTCTAAGGCCAATTTTTGGTTATTTTTGAACTTGGATTTCAAGAGCGTCGTAAAGGACGTAGGCGCAAGTGGAGCATAAGATTTGTTATGTCACCATGAAAACCGGTTTACACGTTTTTTTATAAGAACAACTTTATAAGAACGAGGCTTAAATTTGCCAAAATTTAAGAACAATTTAAGAACAAGCTCAGACTTGATATCTAAGAAAGTTTTTGTAGCTAGTTCGCCTCTAAATTCAGCCGTACAACACACGTGTGGCGCAAGGCGTTTCATTTTCTAATACCTTGTTTTATTTTGTTTTTTCCTTCAATTAAAACCGCTCACAGAAATAAGAACAAATTGAGGCTGAAATCGCTAAAAAATTAAGAACAATGAGCCTCGGCAAAATTTACTGGTTCTTGTAACAAAAACAACGTGTACATGAGCACAACGGAAGGAAGGAAGCTAGGTCTCCTTTTTCTTCAATCTTCGTTGCTGCTTCCGTTCAGCGGGAAAATAAAACACGACAGGGACGCGAGGAATCGTTTGACAGCATTTTTTCTTTAGCCAATCAAATAATCAAAACTCGAACCAAACACAGGTCCGGCCACTAATTGCACAATGGCTACCACTATTTCAATAACTTGGCGAATGAGAAGGTAAACTTTCCGTTGTTTTTTTAAGAAACGAAAACAAAATGTTTTTGGGTCAGAGAAATATTCAGCAAGATAAACCTTTTCAACCTATTGCGCTTGTCCGATCGCGAATAGTACTTCAGGTAATTTTGTAATAAATGAAAAGGATTACAAAATAATGTGAAGTTTCGCGATTATTAAGTATTATTTGAAGAAGCTGTTATTAAATTCAAGGAATATTTCTATTTTAAAGTGAAACCTTTACCATTGTCACTTCATTCTGGGGATTCGATTTATTTTAGCCTTTATATCCGGACAACTGTAAACATAAACGGCCTCGTATTGTTCGTTCGCAATCACGTTTGTAACTCAATTGTTAAACATATTTTATTTCGTCAAGTAATATTAACAGTGTTATAAAGAGGCAATTTATTATAGTGGTATTACTACTTATTAATAAAGAGTTCAATGAAAAAGTAAAATAAGTGATTTGGGACTGAGATTAAACTAGTCCGAACATTCCAATAATTATCGCACAATTGTCTTTGATTATGCTATTAATATATACACAGATAGTATAATATTTACTTTAACTTTTCAATTACTTGCATTGGAAAACATACGATATGTCTTATTTCAGCCAAACTTATCATTATATACACTTAACGTCATGATTGTAGAAATAATTTGTACAAAACCCTTTTTAGTCATCTATTATCTAATTTTATAGTGGCCCATGAGGGACACGACTGCACCCAAAACAAAGTGCGTAATCACACCATTAATGTTTACTCTCTCCATATAAGTAGCCATCTAATAATAATTATAATAAAATACATTTTTATAGCGCCTATATACAAACTGATCTAGGCGCTTTACATTTTCCAATTTAAATATGTACCTAAAAAAGTAAAATCATACGCATCTACACTCTTTCGAAATCCACTTTCTCCAGAGAAAGTAAGCAGTTACTTTGTCGAAATAGAGTTTCTCCGTAGAAAAGAAGCTGCCCTACAGAAATAAAGTTTCTCCATAGCAGCTGCTCCGTAGAAATCGAGTCTCCTTGGACGAGTAGCTGCTCCGTGGAACAACAGGACTCAGGCCCAACAGGGAGTAACAGGAGATCTGGGAACGATAGCAAGAAGGCATGATCCCGAGCACAATGTACAATGTAAAAACATTTTAAAACAGTATTTTAAAAACAATAAACATTTGACGCTACTTGTGCTTGTCGGCTTTGTCGAATTTTCATCAACCTTAATACTCGATATAACTACTAATTCTGCACCTCAAAATATCTGTAATCTTTTTACTTCTACACAAGATATACATCAGTATAATACTCGCTCAGCATCTTCTGGTAACTACTATATTAATCATTCTAGGCTCGACCATCATAAAAACTCTTTTTCCATCGTTGGAGCTAAGATTTGGAACAGCATTCCTGAAAGCTATCGAAGACTACCAAAGCATATATTCAAACAGAAAATTAAAGCATTACTATTTGTAACTTTAGAAACTATGGACAGTTATGCTGACACAAGCACTCTTATTTCTGAAATAAAAAAGACATCTTAATTATAATTCAATCATTAATCATAACATTTTTCCTCACCTTTCATTACTTTTTACTCTTTTGACAAATAATGTTTTCAAAATTGACTTTTTTAATGCCTTCAATTAGTAATTCGTGTATGTACGTCCTTAACAACGCCTGCCTCGCTGGATTAGCTCGCTATTTGCAGGCGGTGTTCATTGTAAGCAACTTTTTGGAAACTTAATAAAATTGAAACTATGCACAGGGTTGCCATGGTCCTTGAAAATCCTTGAAAGTCCTGGAATTGGGGAAAAAAATCCCAGGCCCTGGAAAGTCCTTGAATTTGGGTCACGGTCCTTGATAATCCTTGAATGGACAAAAACGTCCGCCCCTGTTGTTCCATATGTCCTTATTTTGGTATTGAGCCTTATATGAGGTGAAACACATTACAGTAGTATTACGCCGCACTTGCATTTTCAGAAAAATTGTGCCTGGGAATCCTCACGCATTAACCCTTACATCCCCAGGCAAATAATCAACCTCCAACTTCTCCTTATATAACTCAAACAAAACAATAGAACTGGTAATGAGAAGCAAGAAATTGATCAAGTGAAATAAGCTGTGGAAGTTGAAATGCCAAATTCTCCCAAACTGCTTATATAGGAAGTATTGATCTCAGTTGGGAGAATTTAACAACACATCATTTGTCGTGCTTGGGGCTCAAAGAGTTCATAGCTGAGATAATATTGTTGAAATAGTTCTGTTGGGTTTTTTTTTTATAAAAAAGTAGCAAATTTTTGTAATGAATTGTGACATGAAAAAGTAAATTTTAAAGATGCCTGTGTTCATTTAAAATATTGTTATATCTTGCTCCATAATGCACGAAAATGTGTTCTAAGAAGTTCATATTTTAAAACTTTCTGGGAGAGATTAGGTTCACAGACTGTTCAGCTGTGACCTTCTGCTTTGGCACAAGTTGTCTACTACCTGGGACCAGCGCAACTGGCCTGGTTAGTTCAACCATGGCCATACCAAGTTTAACTCTTCACCTTACTGAGAACTGAACTTCAAATTGAGTTTGGAATTAGCCGAATTGTTTTCTTTTAGACTTGGTAGTCGACCATGAATAATCATTTTTTAATTCCAAGTACAAACAGTTTGATGGAGAAAAGGAATTTTATTTCAGTTGGAACGTAGGAATGTTACAAACATGGGATTTATACGGCCAAAAGAATTGTAACTTATGTTTGAAAACCAACTATTTGAATATAGCTATAACTGTACTGAAATAAATGTCAATTTGCTGCTAAACACATGCAATTTCACCATAAGTTTCGGTTCATGTTTTTGTTAATTTTTTCTGAGAATGTTCCAGATGTGCATTTTAGAGAAGCTAAATTTCAAAATTTCCCAATTTATTATTAGTGGTAATAGTAGTGTCTTTGAATGCTAATATTCTAATGTCAGTTTATTAGTATTGGTAAT
>JAODFW020513262.1:0-11898 GCA_027575235.2 Palythoa mutuki | reverse complement strand
CGGGGGGCCGGGACACTATTAACTGACAAATGCCCGGCCCTGCGGGACTCATCTTATATCAAATGCCCGGGGTTTGCTCGGGGAAGGGGGAAGAATGCTCGCGGCTGGAATTGACTCGCACATTATGTTCAGTCTGCCCAGAATTTAGATTAGAAGATAAAAAACATTTGTACTTGATTGTTGTTGTGACATGCCAATAAAGCATCTATTCATTCATTCATTCACTTACGACACCATAATCAAGTAGAATATACAATATTTAATATTTGTGCCAAGTTTTATTGAAAATACTTCATTAATAAAGAAGTTTTTAGTGGGCAGAATGAAACAACGAATAAACAATTGGGCCCGGGAATCCTCACGCATCATTAACCAACTCAACTAATCATAAACTGCTACGTTGCCAGCGTGGTGATCCCTGATGGTGTAGTGGTTAGCACTCCTGACCAGAATACAGGGACACATGGGTTCGATTCCCACTCTGGACATACTATATACCAATTTTTTCTGATAACTGTTTATTCTTTGTTTCATACTACTGAACAACATACATTGATATACTAATTTGGTGGTTAACGCAATTCAGTTTTTAGCTCGAGCTGCTATGTTATTAATATAACTAATTCGTTCTTAGCTCGCCCGAGGCAAAAATTACTCGCCATTGGCGAGCGGGCAGATTAATTTCCAGCCTTGCTTTACACACCCTAAACTAAATTGAGTTGAATAATTTGATTTTTTAGAAAATTTAGATTCATTTAGAACTGTCTTTCGAGATTTGATAGAAAGCGGTAAGCTTAGCAAATCGTCAAATTAGCAACATCGATGCGGTCATGAATATTGGCTGCTATGTTGTGACTGAGCTACGTTTTCAAAAGGACGATTGTACGGCAGACTTACAGTAAAGTTCAGTAAATAGACGACACATTTCAACTTGAATTTACAGACATGTCTCAGCAGAGACCTTGGCCTTTCTCAGTGTCTAACGCAAGTGCGTTATAAGTGGACATAATATACAACAGGCTGAACAATATTTACAATTTTGGATCAAAATTTTCTCGAAAGTTGTCAATATTGTTTCTGAATAATTTAATATATAATCTTAAACACACTTACTTTGAAAGCACTGCTGGATTTGAAACATAAGAAAACCTGTCAGTGTTAACAGCCAAGGAGCAGGGCCACTGTTGTCATTACAAACGAAAATTCCTATTTCCCGCAAAAGAGAAACGATCATGTCAAGAATCCACGAGACAAATGCAACAGCAAAAGAAGCACTCGGTTTTGCTACGCGAAAGTTTCCGACTCTGTCTTCACTATGCGCCTTTCTCAGGATTATGAAGAACATGCAAAGAGAACTTGGTATCGTTGTGATGTCGATAACCAAGGAGGCAAACAACAATCTGTGTGTTATTGTCTCATCTTCCTTTAACTTATTTTTGTGCAGTATCACCGCCACAGAAAATAAGAATGAAAGAGATAACTGCAGAATGAACATTACTTGAAGAGCGCCATAGGCGACTTTTTGAGATCGATTCATTGCTGCAAATTCAGCGAGTGATTTACAGGTTCAAAACCACACTTGACAATTGTAGTTTTTCTCGGAAATCGCTTCTTAAATTTGCATAATGCGGGGGAATCCCCGACAATGACATCATTATTTTAAAATTTATAAATTTGAAAAAGAGCAGTCAAATGTAGAGTTATTTCAATTGTCCAATTGAAGTTAAGAGAAAAGTCTTATAAACAGACGTTAAATGAGACAACCGGAGAAGAAAGCGAAAATTATAGAATTGAAAGTGAAAGTGACCCTATGGCTATGTCTATATAAAGCGCGGCTACGCGGCTGTAGCAAAGCGATGAATCATCTAAATATTTGGCATTTTCATCATATAGCAATGACCATTACATTTCTTATTTCTGTGAGCGGTTTCTATTGGGTTAGGGTTAGGGTTAGCGAGAGGGCAGATGTTAATTTCCAGCCCTGCTTACACACCCTATAAATTAAGTTGAGTTCTGATTCTTGAGAAAATTTAGATTCAGTTCTGTCTGGCGAGAGTTGATAGAAAGCGGTAAGCTTAGCAAATCGTCAAATTAGCAACATCATCGATGCGGTTATATCGGCTGCTATGTCGTGAACTATGTTTCCAAAAGGAGGATTGTACAGCAACAACAACAATTTTTTCCATAGCACAGCCAGAGCAGACTTACCGTAACTATATAGACGACACATTTCAACTTGAATTTTACGTAATATTTCAAAAAGGAGTGCGAGTGTTTCATCGGGGTTTCCAAACACGAGAAAACTGATGAAAGCACGAGGCCGTAGGCCATTTGCAGATGTAAGAGCAAAGGCAGCACCTTCTCCTCAGTTATTTTAAGACCCTGAGTGGAGGTCTGGCCGGGAATCGAACCCGAACTTCCCGCACGGCAGACTGGCACCTTACCAACTATACTAACCAGGCGGCGGATCTATTACTGTCGCAGATATTAACAACCATGCTCTCTAAGGAACCTGCGAAGTGATTTTTCTTGTCGGGGAAAAACTAATGCAGAAGCTTTTTGTTTAAGCTCGTCCAAGGTCAATTGTTTGTTGCTCATATATACGACATACCGATTTCCACCCCCTTTTCTCTGCTTAACGGCTTCGAATTCTTTAATAATATCATTATAGTTCTTTAATAATATCATTATAGTGCAGCCATCGTAGTTGTACCTGATGTTCTCTGCTCTGCTTTGGTTTCTTTCCTCCACCCTGACCTCCGTGCCTCACTCGCTTCAGCAACCCAGTTAATCTTGCCACTGTCCGAGAACCGGTTGAATCGTTGCTACTGCTCATAGATGTGGTAGAAGTAGCCTCACTTGCAATCAAACGTGTTGGAACTAGTCGCCTGACTTCTTCCCGAACTGCATCTTTCAACAGAGCATTCATAATTTAATAAGTTGCATCGAACCACCCAAAATTGCAACTCGTCGAGAGCACATGGGACCATAAACGGCTCCAGCAGTCTTTGCGGATGGCATTGCTAGGCCCAGTCTCTTCGCTTGAAAATATTCATAATTGAACTGTGTAATAATCATAACTGAACTGTGCGAAAGTCATACTTGAACTGTGGGACAGTCATAATTGAACTGTGAAAACCCATATAGGAACTGTGAAAACCTATAACTTAACTTAAATTGTAATTAAACTGTATAAATGAGATAATAGAACTGCGTTAAACCATGACTGAACTAAAAAAAACAGATCCTTATGGGCCATCGTAATTTTCTTTGCTTTTTCCATTCATGAGAGTTTGACTGTCCTCTGGTAGCTTGTTCTATTTTGTTTAGTTCATCAACAGTAACTGTTATATCTGGAATTAATGCCTTTTCTTCTGCAGTGATGTCTTTTAAAGGAAGCCTGCGGAATAGGTCTATAGGTATTTCATTAGTAGCTATGACAATGACAATGACAATGACAATGGTTTATTAGGTACATTTAAGGACTATATTTTCTAATTTACATAAAGAGACAAAACTTATTCTCAGTACCGGCTAGCTGAAATAACCAAAAGGGCTAAACAAATCAGCTAGCTGAAATGTAGTAAAACTTCTTGTACTCTCCTGGTTACAGAGCTAACATCATCAAAAACTTTAAAGTTATCTTTAGTTAATGATAATTGGTAGCTTGCATAGGAGCCTTGTGCCTTGTGTCAGGTTTGGGAGTCATGATCAAATATCGAGATAGTTTTGGATTTATCCCATGTAATTTTTCGTGCAAAGTTAACTCGGTAGTACTGTGAAGTTTTGTAGTTTTGTGAGTTTCTTAAAGAAGGTATCCCACTCCATGCTCTCTTTTCGATACATTGCCTTCAGTACCCAGAGATATCTTGGTTATAAATCATTGGTTGAGGAGAGATTTTACTTTCCCTTTCTTTGCGGTGCCATTGTTGAAGTTGAGATGTACAGGCCTTTTTAGGCTGAGAAATGACGTCTTCATCGAGGTCATTGGTGTTTTTGCATTCATGAAGGGAAAACAGGCAGACTTTCATCATAAGTATGAATACGTGATTACAAAAACCAACACGACCAGCAACACACAAGCAAAAGGCATGCTTTATTTTACCAGTTATTAAACATATCAAATTTCAAATTGTGCAATTATTGACAAGTTGACTGACCATCCAGTACTAGGATACTTCACAGAAGGCTCATTGCCCAAGTTCACATCTTCTTTACATTTTGAATAAATCTGGTCAGGATCCGGGTCTACCAATTGATTTATGTATCCAGAATTGATGTATTCTTCGACTGTTTATAAAAGGCAAAGTATATTATAAGTATTTGGCCCCTTTCCTCAGATATTCAAGAGAAAAAGGGAAAAGTGTCTTTAATATACATACACACTCCTCCATGAGTAGCTTCCTTTCTGTCTCGTCGGATGAGATTATAACCATTGATTGCCACGGCCGAGTCTGGAATGTGTTCTTGTAACCAAGACTTGGTTATGAAAACCAAGTCGAAATTAGCATTTTGTAAAACATGGCTCACTTCATCAATCTTTGGAGAAAGTGACATAACAGAAAGAGCGATGGAACAAAGTGTTTGCTAGATTATATTGACAATAAAGTTATCTATCTAGTAGTGATATCACGAGTTCTCGCGTCAAAATATTAGAGAATTATTAATGATTAATAATTATTAGGGATAATGCAAATGAGCTAATAAGGATAAATATTATTATCCGTGGTAGTTATTAGAAACTATGTAAATGAGTTAGGGTTTGGAAATGCTCTTGGTATGGGGACGTTTTTTGGCGGGAAATGTTTCGCGGGAATCAACTGCTTAGGGTTTGGAAATGAGATTGGTATGGGAGATGTTTTTGGCGGGAAAATCATGGGTGGGAGGTTGCTAAGGAAGTAATTTTTGAGGAGTATAAGAAGAGGAGAGATGAGTCGGTGCGATGACAGAGTTTTGTCGACGGTCGGGAGTCGTGTCGGAAGACAGGTCTGACGGTCCAGAGAGATAGAGAGATAGAACAACGATGGGTGTTTGGTACGAGTTGTGTGATCAACTACCGCATGTGAAAAGTACGGAACAAGCTAAACCTCAAAAAGATGTGTTGGCGTATTGTCGCTTATGGCACTTAAAGGATGGGGACGACTTAATGCGTCGCATGATCTATCATCCGAAGGAAGAAGTTAAGAAACAATTGGAAGAGGAATTGCAAGGGTATAAGGATCAATACGATTTGTATTGGGACGATGTCTTGAACTGTGTGGAAGACCTGTATCGCAGAGTGGTGTATGCTGAAAAGAAAGGTCATAAACGATACGAAAGTTTGCAAGAAGCCGAAGCTGAATTTGAAGAATTTGAAAAAAAGGGCGACGATAGAAAATATAGAAGAAGATGCATTCCACCTGGTTACTGGTAGAAGAGAATAAGTCTCCTTAGCTCAATGGTTAGAGCGATGGACTTTTAATCCATTGGTTACGGGTTCGAATCCCGTAGGGGACTTTATTCTTATGTTTTAAAAATACGAATTTCCAACAAAATTCTGTTCAAAGAGGGTGTTTAATAAAAGAGAAAAATATGTACATTATATACAAGGTGAAATAAAGAAAGTTCAAAGTTCCATTGCTTGTTCTAGCTGTTCCCTTTCTTCTTGTAGAGAGACCAACAGGGCTGCTTCATCGATTTGTTCGTAGCCGTAGGGATAGGTTACAAAGGGATTAGGGTAGTCGGGATCGTCGCCGGTGTAGAGAATGCGCTTGTTGGCCACGAGCCGATAGGTCTTTTGACGGGGCATTGTGACGAGAGAGTAGGTTTTGGCATTCCTGACGATTTTGGTTTTTTCTTTGATCTGGATGGTTCGGACGTGACGACGAGGATCGAGGACTTCGTTCAACACATTGTTGACCATGATCCCAAAATTGAGTTGTTGGGATCCTTCTCGATTGAGGGTGAAGCCTCGTACTTTGGCCACGATCTGTCCCAGGTTGGTTTTGAATCCGTAGTTTTTGGGGCCTCCAGAACAGAACTCGACGATGGATTCGTTGGCGTCGAGTTCGCTCTTGAAGTCCCCCAAATACTTGTCGAGGGTAGCTCGATAGGCGCCACCGTCGTCGTAAAAGATGATGGAGTCCGTGTCGAAGTACACCACCCGTTGGTCTAACTGATGTAATTGGTCATATAACTTGAGACGGGCCCAACAGGTGGTGAAGCAGGCCACAAAGATGTTGAGATTGGGGCCTACTTCGATCATGTCATCTTTGATCTTGTAATGGACCTCGACACGTTCACTGTTCAAGGGGCTGACGTAGGTGATGGTGTATCGGTCACAGCAGAGGAATTGTCGGAATTGGTCGGGGTCGGTGAATTCTTGGACGTGAGTTTTATCCAAGCGTTGGCCAAACTTGCCCCACATGCTGTTGAGCATCAGTTTGGCCACTTGACGCCGTCCTGGATTGTAGGCGATGTTCTGCCGGTCGAGTTGAATACGTTCACGTCTTAGGTAATCAGCCACGTGTTGATCTTTCTGTTGTTCCGTACGGCACTCTTTGGGAAAGCCACTGGCCTCTTCTTTGATTTTCAGCCACGTATCGACATAGTCGCGGAAGAGGCCTGCCCGTTTTTCTGGAAACCACCATAGTTCGTGGACGGCGACGATTTGATAGTCTAGATCTCGTACGGCTTTCTCTAATTCGGGCGTGCACCACGTGCCGGTGATCTGTCGTTGTTCGGGCGTGTGCGTACAAAACCAGTACTTTTCCAACAAGGGCCGATCAATATTGGTTTCAGCACAGGTTCTGCACAAGGGAAAGACCAATTTTCCGCCACATCGGTAAGGAAGAACGGGATGGAAGAGCTTGGCGGGTGGTAGAACGGTACACTTGGCAATGCCCAAGTGCAAGAAGAGATGATCTTCGGTCAGATGCCCATATTGGATCTCAGGATGACCGATGGGATATTCTTTATATTTATTCACGTAAGGGTAGAGCGAAGTAAAGTCGTAGTAAGAGAGCGTGCGACCATCTTGGGGATCTACGTAGAGTTGAACTGCATTGGTACGTCCACCAAAGAAAGCCTCGCGAGGATTCAAGGGTTCCAGGATAGGATGTGCGGCGACGTCTTGGGCAATGTCTTCGTGGAATGCTTTAAGCTGTTTCCATTGACATTCCCAGATGACGACGATTTCATAGCCAGCGTCCTTGATCCTTTGTTCACGGAACTCGGTGGCTTTATAGGCGTCGTGCAGGCAGAGGTCTTTTAACTGTTGATGTGTGTCGCCCCGCGCATGAGGGAAACAACGTCGACACCCGTGCCAAAAACAGCCATAGAATTCGTAGACGGTACGATTTTGATGATCGTAACCGTCCACGCGATGAAGTTTACCGTCGATGTGAAAGGTATATTCCCCTTGGTTGCGGGCATGTTGTAATTGGATACCTTCGGAACGCTCTTTCCACATTAACCATTCCATGGCCACTTTGGAATGCTTGGTGGTTAGACGCCAACCAGTGACGGGTTCGGAAGCGATGGTCTGGCGGGTAAGACGAGATTTGCGGAGGTCTCGCGAACAGGCCGAGGCGATGGTCGTGTGAGTGAAAGGATCAAAATCGGCTAGTTCCTGAAACTCGCGCCGAAAGACCTGGCAACCGGCACGAAGGAGACGGACGTCGGATTTGCAATAGTCGATGAGCTCTTGTCGAAGTTTGAACACGTAGTGGGGGTCACGGCGGGTGGTAGCGTACCAATCCTGGAACTTTTCGTAGCGGTCTTTCGACATCGTGTCGGGGCCATAGTATTCTTGGGCGGGGAGTTCACCTTCGTAGTCCTGGTTGGCCGTGGTATTGAAGAAATGAGGGAAGAATCCTTTCTTTAGGTTCATGGCCGTAGAGTCTAAGCCAAAGGTTTTGGTAAAGTTGGCAAGAGGCATCGGTAAGAAGGACATGGAATCAATGAAACGAATTTTTTCTTTACCAGGTGGACCGACTTTGAGTTCTAAGATTTTTCCGCCATTACGAAGTTGCTGGAGACTCCTCACTTGATCGTGATACGCTTGTATAATAGGGTAGCTGTCATAGCCCTGAAAATTATGGGCTATGACAATCAATTTGGGATGGCCGTCCTTCTCCTCATCGCTATCATCATCTTCCTCGGTAGGATCGCCACCAATCAAACTGTCGAGCCAGGCTAAGAACTGAGTGATGCAGGTGTCGCCGTACCACTTTTCGGGTTCCCCATTGTCGGTGGCCGCTACCACGAGATTAGGGACATGATGGTAGAGGTGTTCCCCTTCCCGTTCTTGTTTGGTTTCGATATCAAAATAAACGGTCAGGGGTTCGTGATCGCCAGAAGAAGAGGCAGCAGCCGAGGGGTCCCGAGGACGGTTTTGCGGTCGGCGACGACGATGGTTGGGATTGTAGCCTCTGGCACGGGCACGTTGTTCGCGATGTTCTTGTTGGCGTTCTTGATGACGTTGGCGACGTTCATTCATTTCGGCGGTGGTTTGAATGAAGCAACGATGTTCGGAAAGGTCCACATACTCGCGACAGGAAGGGCACTCGGCGTGGTAGCACTGGTGGGGAGGTTTGGACTGGTCACGGCTGTGAAGAAGTGTACATTTACCACAATGGTGACAGCGTTGGTACGTCTGACAGACGGAGAGATGGGTTTCGTCGGCCGTTTTACCGCTATAGGTTTTAAGGCGATGAGTAGCGAGACAGGTGGGGCCATAAAACCAACGATGACACGTGTTACAGGAGAGTTGTTGTTGGTTTTCTTCGTCCAAAGGGTGTTGTTTTTTACGGCAGTAGTCTTCACAGTTATTTTGTAGACAGGCATGACAATGAAGAAGATTGTTGGGGCATTGGTGGGAACCTTCACGGTCATATTCTTTTAGACATTTGAAACAGTAATGATTGGTTTCGAAGAAGCCAGGAAAAGTTTTAATGCCATGGTAGTGGTTACGGTAATAGACGAGGCCCAGGACGATGTCGCCGTCTGGATCGCCAAAGGGTTTCGGCTGTAATCCTAGTTCAGGATACAGAACAATGATGCGGACGCGATACCCGTTCGTGATAAAATACTGGGCGAATTTCTTGAGTTCGTCCTCCCCACATTGCGTTCCCAGAGGAATACCCGCGGCTATCTGAAACGACTCACACTCACTCTGAAAGGGACCATCCCGGCGAGCTTTTGTACCATATTGTCTATCCCAGGCCTTTTTGTTGGGCATGGTTTGATGTTTGTAGGTTGCCCACAGGGCCTGGGCACAGCACATATTGTTGGCCACGTTTTGGTCGATGAGGATGAGGGCTTTAGTCTTTAATTGGTAGTCTTGGGCACTGTGGGTCCCTCGGGACTTGATACGTTTTTTCTGTTTCTTGGCTTTACCACCCCCGCGTCGTTGACCTACCTTGGCAACCACTAAGCTCAACGTGAAGGAGTCGTCGACTTGAAAGGACTCGTTCGAGTTGAGAAGGCGTGCCAAGTTTTCCAATGTGATGTTCACACGAGTAGTGTGTTGCTGCCATTCACCCACGGTGACCCCCCAGGCACTGTAGGCGTGAGCCAGAAACCGAGAACCTATGGTGAAATAAAGCTTATCGTCGGGTACTAGATGAGGCTGATGACGGTCTAACAGTTGGTCGATGGCTTGGGTGACGGTTAAGCACAACTGTTCGACCAAACTGTAGCGTTCCTCATCGGCTTGGACGGCAGGATTTCGATACAGATGGACGCGCGTCACCTCTTCATGGACACCTAAGCGGTCGGTTCGGCGTTCCATGAGAGTATCCAATCGAAAGTCGAACAAAGGCACGTGGGGCAACGCACCGCCAACTTGCTGGATGTCCACGTCACTGTTCTCTTCATCCTCCTCCTCCTCTTCACTAGCCATGAGGTCATCTTCCTGATCGAACTGATGTTCATCGTAGGCTTGATTGCAATCCACGTCCTCGAGATAATCGTCGTAGGCCTCGTGCATGTCGGCATCCGATACTTTATCAGCCATGATGATGTATCAAGGTTCAGAGGAGGAAGTCAACAAATGATCGAAGGCACGTCGCGTCGTCCTTTTTTATAAGACTGGGAAAAGGTCCCGGATGAAACCGGTTGAAAACTGGTTCTCAACTGGTTTGAGGGGACCCAATACGGAATACGAGAGGGGACCCTCTAGGCTCAAACCCTGGAAGGGGATGGGGGGGTATCCCTCCCAGAAGACCTCGAACGCTGATTGGTTCTCCAAGAATCCACCAGGCCTCATCCGGGAAAGTTAGCCTAGAATATAAAAATCCGCGATGCCTTTGCTCGGCACCCTTTTGTTTTCGAAGTGCCTGCAAAAGCTATCGAAATTTTTGCAAAACTTTGAAAAGCAAACAATGGAACACCAAAACAAACAAGAGCAACACTCGTGTGTCATCTGCCAAAGTGATGTTAGTTCATGGAGCTTTTATGCTCTTGTGATTTGTTCGGTGGCTGCGGCCTTTAAACTGTCGGCAGCGCCAACCATCGTCGGGGAAACCCACAAGGTTCCCACACTCAAAGGGCTCTGCGGAGCCATCCTCGAACGGCAATGTAAGTTTACTGTTTTTCACGAAGCCTTTGAAAATAGTATTGTTTTTCTTATGATTATTGTTGGTTATTTCCAGGCACCCCTGAAGACGAGGAAGAAAAAGACATGGAGGAGGAAGGAAGTCCTCACAAGAGACAACGCTGTAAGTAGAGTTGTGTCCTGAGTTCTAGGCTTGGGATGGAATACTAATGAAATATTCGTTCTTTTGTGGATAGTGAATGATGACAATGAAGAAGAACCCATGGACGTCGCCCAGCGACCACGTAAGTGATTTGGTCCTGAATTATTAACTGAAATGTAAAAGTAATACTCTATATTTTCTGTCCACAGTGACCCTGAACGCTGTAACCATTCCCTTACCAACTTTGACCTACGTCTTCCAAGGACGCCCTGGTCTGGACCAGATCCAGAAAGAAACTATGTCTGTGATGATCCCGGAGATGAATCTGGCCAAGGCCAGGGCGTACGGAGCCCATCCCACCATTGCAGCCATCCATGATGAACTCTCCCGACTCCCCAGATGTGCGGAACACGGAACGGTACGTGTCCTTTTTCATGTTATGTTTATCATGACTACCCATTCAATCTATTGTGTGTTTTGTAGAGACTATTGAGGTCTGCCCTATGTCATCAGCGATGGTATGTAGGGCAACATCGTCACGTCCGCGATCTGTGGGTGAGCGAATGTTGGCGGTCTAGTGGTACAGCGATCGTATTGTCCAGGGATAGATTATGTCTGGGACGAGGAACTCGTGCACATATATCATTGGGATTAGTTGTTGCCCGGGTTGGTAATAATAATGGTACGTGTCCAAACATTTAAGATTATATAATTCTATATTTGTAGATATGGCCTTTGCGATTTCGGGGACCGACGCATTGGTGCCGAGGTCGAGTGGAACTGTATGTTCAAGACCAAGGGCAACAAACTTTAGGGTATTCGTACCTGGGAGTCGATTGGATTCCTATCTTTCCGTCTTGGCCCGTCTGTTGGCCCAATCGTCGTCCTAGCTACTGGTGATATTCTTTATTTTGTGTTTGGTTTAGGTACCTGCTAAAAGAACCTATTGGGACGACCATTTACACGTGGCTGATATTTTTGGAAGGCACATTGTTTATACCTTGTGTCATGATCCCTGGATCTATGACAATCCTTTAGAATGTCAATACCTAAAAGTGCGCGACACGAATCGTTGAAGTCTACTTTTTGTTGTCGTCTAGGTCCTCCTCCATCCGCTGAGCACGTCCGTCGTCCACCAACATCTGTTACAAATGTTGTATTGTCCCGTACGTCTTGCTTATGTAGGACGGTATGCCTTTTGCCATCACCTCCAGCAGGA
>JAODFW020513261.1:0-19320 GCA_027575235.2 Palythoa mutuki | reverse complement strand
TGTGCATGTTGTGATTACAGAGAGATACCAGAGTTGACTCTTCCTGGTGACAAATAATTCTATGCTCCTAACACAACTAAATACGGTAGGTGCATTGTGTTCTGTGCATGTTGTGATTACAGAGGGATACCACAGTTGACTCTTCCTGGTGACAAATAATTCTATGCTCCTAACAAATAAACATGCTGCTGCTTAACAAGGAATGCTGGGTAAATTTTAAATTCTGAGCACATGTGCTCAGAAATATTTGAAGCTATTTTGTTTTTGTTAAACTTACTTGGCTAAAAATACTATCGAACATTTTATATGGAAGATGGAAGCAATTGGGATATAGAAAGAAAGCATTCCTCATGTTGATGACTCAGAAAAAATTTTGAGTCACTGACAGATATCGAACCTGCAGCCTTCTGATATATTCGAGTCTCACTATCTATCAGAAGGTTGTGAGTTTGATTCCCATTAGCGACTCAGGATTTTCTCTGATTATTTTACTTGATGAGCATTTTCTCTAACTATCAAACATACTTTAAAATTTGTTGACACAAAAAACACAAATATAATAAAAAAAGCACAGTCCTATAGAATGAGTAACAAACATTAATAAATGTAACTAATATCAGTGAAACTCTTAACAAATATATTTTACCTAATACCGGAACGGTTAATAGGTTTTGATTACTAGATAGATAGCTAAAATATAAGAAACTCAAGTTCCAACAAATTCAAATTAATGATTGTACACAAATTAATATTCAAAATAAATCCTTGCACACAAAATTTGTGTGCAAGGATTTATTATGAATATGACAAAACTAATCAATTGCAGCCACAAGAATATTACTACAAGTAAACAATATTGTACTCTACACTTTTGATATTAGAAGCACTTTACAAAGCAATTGGAAAATAAATTAACTAGCAGTGTTCTGCTCTTAGGATATACAAAATAAACTTATAAAGATTTGATGACAGACCAGATGCTAAATTTATTTGCACAATCTTTATTGCAAAAAACAAAAAAGGATATTGTGTTACAGTTTTCATAAACTAATACAAACAATGAACTAATTGACAGATGAAAACATGTGTTATCACTCCTGAAGGTAAAAACATTCTAAGTGAATACACAAAAATATCAGATGAAGGCAGCCACTAACCATGGTTATAAACCAATAAGTAAAATATTTTGTACAATGAAATAGTTCTCTTAATAGAGGGAAAGACTCTGCTTTTCACAATGATGCACGTATGAATTAGGGAAATAACAACAGGACTGCAGCAATTTGCTTTAAACCAATTATTTCTCCAGGGAAGGTTTTCTTTAAACTCGCCAAAATTTGGTACAATGTACACTGGTGCTTGAGAGATTTAAAAATGACAGGTCACGATTTTCTTTTCAGTATTCTTTTTGCAAAAATAAATGCTAGACCAATCAAATTCACCAACTAAATTGAATATTTGAATTAAATTTCATATGTTTTTAATTGAAATTGCTGCCGAGCTCCCCAGGTTGTTATGCAGATCATGACTTAAATTGCACAAGTTTTGTCTTTATCAATTATTCATGGTCTTTGTCAAGTATGAAGCAAAGGACACTTGAGTTAGGACGTGATATTTACCACTTCTGTTTTTAGACATGTTGCTGAGTCCAGGTCAGATTTGTCAGTTATCTGAAAAATTATAACTCTGCAAATCTGACTTTACATAATCCGTTTTCAGCAAGGTTTTCTAATTCTTAGTCGTTCTAAGACAAGATTTGTGTTCTTTTGAATGAAATAAAAAATAACTATTAATTGTAATGTTTACACTCAATTGTGTGAGATAATATGGAACAAACCTGCATAAATTTTTTTTACAAATGATGAACTTGTTCACATTCCTTAAATGATAAACCTCTATTTTGATATGCATCAAAAATAAAACAATTGTTATGTATCTGCTTGATCTGATGCAATCTAAGAAATTTTGTTTTGGGGAACAGATTAATATATACTATTAATATAAGTAAAACATGGAATTTTATGCATGATAGGTAAAGGAGTAGTGTACTTTACAGATGTTTTCTACATTCATAAAGCCTTTGTGAGACTCCCAGTGTCTGATACTGCAGCAGATACCAGCTCTTGAGATGTAACGTTATCAGAATTGAAAGCAAACAAAAACTGTCTCTCAAATAACTGTATAGGAAACATTTGTGAGAAAAGGAATTGTTAAGCAAACTGTTTGTTGAAGATCAAATTTCACTCTCTCCCTTGCATTATGAAGGTGTTCATGTCACGATGCTGTGCCTTGCATTTATCCACGAAACAGCAAAAGTCACCTTCATCAGCGGTGATATCTAACACAATTTCTTTTCTTCTAATTACCATAAAATAATAGATAAAATTACTTCAATTAATATTCGGCCCAAAAGCTGCAAACATCGAAGAACTTTCGCCAGCCACTTCAAGTGGGATTGGCAGTCCTATTTAACCGCAAAACATCTATTGAGCCGGCTGCGAGGTGAATAATAGTCACATGTATAAAATCCGAATCCATCAGCAATAATGCTACACCCACTATTATAGTTTAAAACTGAGATTCTTTGAGTCTACCACAAGGTAAACACGTATTTTATTGCAGACGGGGGGCGTTCGGTTGCAATCTGTGTTTTACTGTTTTGTACTGCCTGCCACTATTCACGGATTTGTAGCTCAACACTTTATACTGAATAAAAAGTTATTTTCGGATTACTGCACTTGTCCCTTCAAACTAACTTTACGCTACAAACTACAAAGTGTTAAAACGAGCTGACAGAAATAAATAAAAAAGTGAAATTAAAATTCAAAGCGGCTGATTGACAGTGAAGAGGGAAAGGGATTCCGATTCTGTCGCTTATTTAATCGATTTAATCTCACATATATTAAGAAACTTCGACACTTTTAAGGGCTTCAGCAACTTCTACGAAACAGCAACAAATGCTTAACTAAGTTAAATCTACCCAAGACTGTATTTACCAGCAATTGTAAAGTTTGCCTCGATTCCCTATTATGAATGTGCTTTGCTGATATTTATTAACTGCCTCATCCAACTGTTCACAACTATCTAATTCATACAGATGAACCAATTTCACGATCAGCAAAACAGACACAAGGTAAAGAAAATCAATTATAAATAAGACGGGACGAAATCGCCATTAAGTCACCGTACCTTGCAACATACTACGATAAGCCGTGTCCGTAATCGCGTAGATGTGCGGTGGCACTTCATGTCGTTTCTTCCCTCTATACATGTCAATAACCTTTTCCGTGTAAATTGGCAGTCGCTTGTAAGGGTTTACAACCACACAGAATAAACCCGAATACGTCTAAGAGAAGAGAATACGTAAATCTATAAGTTTTCAAGTTAGAACAGCTGATTAAAAAAAACCCAAGTTCAAAAGAAACTTCATGAAATACTACACACTTCCGGTGAAAATGCAGTTACGATCAACCTGTAACATGCAAAGTTTTTCTATGTCCGATAATAAATACTTGAAAGTCATTTCACATAGACAGTAAATAAGTTTGCATACTTACATAAATCAAACCTGAATAATATCTATCCTTCAAATTGTGTAAAACGCTAGCTTCGTTCAAGCAAGTCAGGTCAGCCATATCTTCCACCTTGTCAAATTTGGGTGGGTTCATTCTCTGGATATCATCCTTGCTGACGGTTCTTTTCTTGCCACCATCCAAAGCAACCACATATTCATCCTTCTTTTCTTCTTTGATACTGGCAGCAACAAAACCATGAGTATCATCAGGGATCCATACTAATTTCTTTGCACTCCATTCAGCTTGTGCAGCAGGATCAGCGACTCTCCGCCGATCCACCACCAAAAACTTCAACTCGTTCTCCATTGCACGGATTTCCCTTCCAAAAGATTTTTAATGAATTCAAACGACCCCAAAACACCAATAAAGTTGAAGTTGGCGTTAAAAGATCAAATGTAAAGTCCGAAGTGATAGCAAGAAGACAAAACCCACCCTCTTTCTCTATAATTCCTCAGCTACAGTCGAGACCGCCGAGGAACTTGGTGGATTGATTGACATGCAAAACCTTGAACGCGTTAGTTTACAAAGCTACCTCCCCATTGGTCACTTTGCCGGGGTCACGTGTTTTATATGACGTCATGAACGTCACACTCGCTTGTAAAACGATAAAAATGTTGATTTTTTGACCCAAACCAAATTTGGGGGCAGCTATATTCTTCTTTTCCGAAGAGTCTTCATTGGTTCGATAGTCAAGACACCCTAAACTTTATTAAATAGTAGTCACATTTCTGTTTAATGTTAAGTTATTTTGAAACGAGTTAGCAGTTGTGAATTTTTGAGAGCCGTCACGGACTGTGAATTATGTGTAGCAATTATTTTTCAGTGTTCTCGCCTCTTGAATTTGAAATTCCGTTATTACAGTTTAAATATTAAACGCTATTTTCAAATATGATTGTATTGGGAACTACAAATATTCTGAGAATCTAGTATTACGTTAAGAAACAGGAGTTAATCGCTCGATAGGATATTGGGTTTCCTTTCGGTGTATCTCCAGACTTCGCCGGAAGTGTTTTTCGCATAAAATTTACCTTTTATGGCGATTAGATTGGTTAATTCACGCTCGAGGCGATTTGAGGATTGTAAATAGCCAGATGATAATATGCAAAACATCAAAACGTTTTCATCAAAACGATTTCTCTGGGAAAATACGTCATAGGAATTTTTGTTTACAATAATTTTCATAGATTAGACATTAACTTTGCACGTTAGAAAGAGTAGTGATAAAAATAAGTGTGGAAAAAATTTTCAAAACACCGCTTCAGATATTCAGAGGAGCCAATTTTCTTGCGAACTAATTTTAAACACATAAACGAATAAATTAAGAACTGTGAGTTTTATTATTATGATTTCAACAGATTCACCAAGTGCGGTTGAAAGCCGATATACAGAGAACAAGACCACCATTAATTTCAAGGTAGTTTCAGACATTCGTGTCATTCATTTACTCATTATTATGTATATATTTTCAACTCAAGACAAAGGGAAAATTATTTGAATTTTTCTAACGTCGCTGTGGGTCGCGCAAAGAGGTTTGTGGCTTTTTTTCGTCACCAATTTACAGCTACAAGAACAAAAAATTTCTACTGCAAGTTTTAAAATTTCAAGTATAACAAAAAGACTGTAGAATTACAATTATAAGCTTTGACGACCTTAGGACGGGCAATTACGGAAAAAGAAACGCGTTCTTTGCATACTTATAGGTCACTGTAAAAGCTATAAAAAGATTTTCTATCACCTCACAACAATAAGGTTGAAAAAAGGCAAAACTTGTTTGTAATTATGTTGTTCGAACTGACTTGAAATCGAACCCAGACCGCCACACCTTCTCAGCCAGGCTCAGCGCTTCAGTCTTTCAGAGGCGATAATTTGCAGCACGCAAATAAATGTGAAACGTACTGTGCTTCAGTATTCGTTTAAAACTTTATCAAAGAGGAAACGAATGCAAAACTCTCACTGCGGTGGTTTATCGGCTTAACGATAAACTGAAACTAAAAAGACGATGTAGCTTTTAGACTTCATTCCTTATTAATATTAGAGATTCAAAGTTAGATTCTGAGTTATTGCAGTTCCTGGGATTTCTGCTTGTTCGGAGTAAAATTGTCGATCCTAGCTACAATCTTTTTTTAAGAACCTCTTTTATAACAGCGTCAGGCTGAAAATCGGTCAAAATTTAAGAACATGCTAAGAACACACTCGAGGCTGAGGAATGGCCGAGAACTTTATTTATCATGGAGTCCGCAAATTATAGTCGAAAGTACAACATTGTTTGCAATTAGAGTAAAATACATGAAAATTTTACAAGAACAATTTATTTGCAGGAGTTATTTTCTCTTTTACTCTATATACTTGTATCAAATATCGAAGCGCGTATATCTTCTTAAATACACAAACAGTATCGTTGTTCTGATAAGGTAGTCCAAAATTATAAATAACAACGTGTATATTTAAGAACACTGGAGGCTAAAATCCACAAAATATTTAAGTATTACATTTACATACTCTTTTTTGAGAAACCCCATTTTCATTTTGAAAAAAGCTATAACTTTATAAAGTATTCGTCATTTTTTCAACTGAATTTTACCGATGTCGGCCGAAACATCGTGTTTGAGATATTGAAGCACGCGAACAACTCATAATATAGCAAAAGCCGGTCCAACGGTACTTAATAGTTCTACGTTTTAGCTTTAAAATATTCCCTTCTTTGATCTAAAAGCCGTACTAAAAGCAAAGCAGGAACTAGCAGTAAATATTATAATAATTAATATACGGTCATTGTTGATGATAACACAAATAGATACTTTGCGGAAGGTACTTGAGGTTGGAGGATATCCGGGCGCGTGTTTTCCACGAGAATTCTAAGAAAATATCGTTTTATTTTTTAGAATCTGCTTTGTACGTATTTGTGAGAGGATCTTTGCTCAGATATCAAACTCAGTATGAGTAACAACAACAGCACAAATCGTAAATGGAAAATGCAAATCATGGCATTGATAAACAAGAAAGCTATATGGCATGGCCTATGAGGCTTATTTAACATTATTGTCTTATGACCAATATCATAAAAAGGCCATTCCCACTTTTTTATGTTTACAATTACAGCGGTTTTCGAGGAAAAATATTTACGATATGTCGCGTTATACGCTTTTTTTTTATAAGAACAACTTTATAAGAACAACGAGGCTCAAATTTGCCAGACTTTAAGAACAATTTAGGAACAAGCTCAGGCTGAGCGGGCTTGATAACTAGGAAAGTTTTTGTAGTAGAAAATTGACAAAAACTTAGCGATACAGCATAAAACATATAAAGATTCACTATAAAGACTGCTCAACAAACAATGAAGGTAGTTCGCCTCTATTTCAGCCGTACAATACATGTTAGCTTTAGCGGAAAATCTCTCGGATTTGAGAAGATCTTTCAGCCAAAAAAAAAATGTTTTAACTGAGCGTGTGTAGTTAAGCCTGCTTCACACTAGCGACGTAAACGTAAGCGCAATCGCAAACGGAAGGAATTTCACACAAGAACACAAGAAAAAGCGACGTAAGCAAGGTGGATACGCATGCGCCGTATTCTTTTTTTCTTGTGTTGCGCTTGCGATTACGTTTTCTCACTTCACACTAGATTTTTCTTGTGTTGCGATTGCCATTGTGCTAACGTTTTGTCGCTGCTTCACACTAGAAGATTTCTGACACAAGCGCAATCACAAGCGCAATGAGAAGCACAAGAAAAACAAAATTTTCCTTTTCTCGTGCTTGCGCTTTCGATTACGTTTTCAGTAGTTTTTCACTGGATTTTTCTTGTGTTGCGATTGTGATTGCGCTTACACTTACGTTGCTAGTGTAAAGCAGGCTTTATTGAAATATGTGAAGTCAAAATATGTGAAATCAAAACTTATCACCGTAAGTAACAAGGTGTACGGCCATTTTTTCAAATACGTTTTTCTCGAAACAACTCAGTTTTGCACCACTTACACACAGCTGTACAAAAGATTCCAACTCCAACAGTTTGGCACAGCAGTGGTGCAATAATTGAGCTTCAAAACGGTGCCACTGCCAGGGAATTTTGATACTCATTTCAGACCTTTTTTATATCGGATGGTTTTCACGCTTATTTTATAGTAAGAACAACTTTATAAGAACAACGAGACTCAAATTTGCCAAAATTTAAGGAACAAGCTCAGACTGAGGCTTGATAACTAGGAAAGTTTTTGTGGTAGAAAATTGACTAAAACTTAGCGATAAAACATAAAAAGACTTACTTATAAAGACTGCCGGCAACAAACAATGAAGGTAGTTCGCCTCTTAATTCATGGCCGGCAAGGCGTTTCGTTTTCCAATACTTGCATGGTTTTATTTTGCTTTTTCTTCAATAAAAACCGCTCACAGAAATTAGAACAATATAAGAACATTTTGAGGCTGAAGTCGCTAAAAAGTAAGAACAAGTGAGCCTCGGCAAAATTTACTGGTTCTTATAAAAAAAATGCGTGTATCAGTATAACCCCTTCGCAAGTAACCAATTCCAAGAGTCGGCTGTAAATCGTGAGTGAGAAAGCCTGGCAATGTTTTGGCAATCAAGCTGTGATTGCATAGTGGACAAGTCCCACGCATTGAACGGGAAACGCCTCACGCCTGTCTCAGCTACGCCTAGAAAAAAACCCACGAATTTTGTTATTTTCGATCTATTTCTCACGCAATCTCTCGCATTCTCAAAAGTGTCTTGAAACTTTAGTTAAATGTGTATGTTTATGCTAATAATTTTGAAGTATTTTTTCATATTCTAACAAGATACCCAGCCTCTTTGTACTGTTCCTTTTAGTACTACTCAGAGCATCCTTGATATATGTTTAATTTTCGCATGTTTTAAATTTTATTAAAATACTGCCTAGGACTAAATCGTTGTAATGCCGGTATTGTACACTTGAGTATGGCATGTGGAGTTTCGAGAAAACCTCACACCTAACGTTCTCGAAAACTTGGCAACTACCATGTGACTGAGAGGAAGAAATTATGACAAAAGGATAGTTAATCTTACAATGAAACGAACTTTGGAAGGAAAAATATGGTCACAAACAACACGTGCGCTGACAAAGGGAAAAAAAAGTGATTTAAACCATCGCTGTGTCAGCAGCGAAGCTATAGTAATTTTAAAATGAGCACGACTGACAACTCTTTATCTTGGCGGTATATTTTCAACTGAAATGAAACATGTTTCGGCCTACCTACACCATCGTCATCCGTAAATGCACAATTAGTTAGTTAGTTAGTTAATTATTTAGTTAGTTAGTTAGGAAGTTAGTTTAAATAGCTATCAGTATTGATCAGCACGTGCAAATGTATATTACAAGGAAAAACTAATTTCCAATTATTGTACATTTACACTGATAGTGGCGAAGGTACGCTGAAACATGCGCGACTTTGAAAATAACCCGCGGAAGTTAAGAGTTTTCGTGTTCATTTTAAACCATCTTTTAGAGAATTCATTAACTTTCCAGTGATATAAGTTTACTGAGGGGTATCCGATGCATAGTAATTAAAAGTAAAGGAGTTCAGTTCGGATTGATAAATGAGAATATTTCTCAAACTGTACCATAACCTTAAGAGATAATTAATTTTGAGATGGTGATAACTCGCTAAATTTTCGATATTAATCAGTATCATTAAGTGGGTAATTTCTAAAATAACAAAGGGCAGTCGTTTGAGAATCTATTTTTTTCTAATAGACTTGACCTTATCGAACAACTTATTTTCTTTCCCCTCCACGAACACTTACACCTCATCTAGCGCCATGTCCTTTTTAGGTACATTAAAACTATCACATACTTGAAAACAGTAAGCTGATCTTTTACACGTGTGAGACTGATGGTTTAGATGACTTTTTTTTAGTTGCATGACTACCGGAATTAGTGGGAGGGTTATAGCAGATTATGAAAAATAAAAAGCTTGTTGACACAGCAAGAGGTAAATGACCTTGCCAACTGCTGCGATAATCCAGTTATAGCTTAACAAGACAACTGAAATCTTGCGTGCTGACAAATTTATCACATGCTTAATAAAAAGCGGAAAAAGAATAACAAATAAAATCTGATATTAGATTATATTTGTTATTCTTTGTCCGATATAGAGCTCTTCGTCGTTTGACATGTCATTTGATCTTGTTTTGGCTTTTAAAATCTTTAAATTCTCCAAATACTCTAGTTATGTAAACAGTTACCAAGTATTGCCAATTCTCGATGTCACTAAGGGGTTGTTCATTTTTTATGACGGTTAGAAGGAGTTGGTCGAACTTAAGATGTGTCCTCAAAAACTGGGAATGACCCCCTAGTATCTTCACAATGATTTTTGAGCTAAAGCTAAGTCCTTTTACGAGCCTAAGTGGCCCGTTGGAGCCGGTGCTTATCTCCTTAAACCACAGGGGTTTATAGGACTACGAGTGACATCCCTCCGTTTTCCAAATCAATTTGGAATGAACTCCTTCAGTTCACAGTAGACCTCAAATGTTTTTAGGTGCTCCCATAAATTTCGTTTTCCCCCCTTAACTCGTAAAAAATTAATGGTCCTTAAGTCTATAACTATAAGAGGAGTATTTTCTGTAATTTGAGTTATCTGTAAGTAATAAATGCAAGGCTGAGATACTGCGAAAAAAAACTTCTTAGTGAACTAATATGATCAGGAGAACGGATAAAGCCAGATTTAGCAGTCACAGGCAGCTGTTTGGTCCTGATTGGGATTCGTCAGTGCGACGTAGCGAGGACTGAAAAGAACAGCAGAATACACCTCAACGCAAAAACTTGAAGTAAATACTCTAGAATTCGTTCAGGTGTATTCAGTATCTATAACGTCTTATCGTATGTTCTCATTTTAGTTTTAGTTTTAGTCCTCGTAGAAGGTTTGTATTACAATACAAAATATTGGGTAAAGTAAGGATCGGGCCCGAACGTCGAACTTCACATGTGCCGAATCTATAAATGCAAATGAGGAAGAACAATAGAATTTGCTCATTAGCATTAGATTCAGCACATGCGAAGTTCGACGTTTGGCCCGGGCCTAAATTTTTTTTTAAACTTTAGCAGTACTGTCTCGTCTGTTTTGCCGCCGTATGGATCAGCTTCCACAATTTATTTTGAGTATTTTCTACTTAAAAACAGTGAGTGGGCGCGGATTGGCTAAAAATAGAGAATGCCTAAAACTTGTTGTCTGACAATGAGATAGTGATAAATGTGTCTAAAATAGAGGTCGCTTTAACATGAGAGGAGAGACACAAGTTTGAAGGACAAGTCATCAAAGCCCGGCTTTGTCAAAGGAAAGAAACATAACGAAATATTTGTTTAATGTGATCCTAAATATTCTCTTCTGAAACGATTTCCGTCCAATATTCCAGCACATTTTCTAAGTAGGGATTTTCCCTCCGCCTTCAAAAGAAATATGAATAGCATTTGAGCTGGTATTTTTGAGGCTTTTTGGGATTTGCGGTTTGCGTGCATTAAAATTTTTGTAAAAACGCAAATTCATATTTCGTCTATATTGCCTTATGTACTAGTCAATTGAAACCCCAAATTTTTCCCTGACCCCCCGGAAATAGCGGGAAAAGTAACATTTGAACAGTGTTAATTCTGCACTTTTTCCCGGTTTAACAGCGGACGTTTTGGCCCCCCTCCCTCCCCCGTTGGTTTTTTGCCCCACGGATCAAATCCGCCAGCGAATTCGATCCCTTTTGGTCTTCCCTCCAAGAATATAATTTCTTCAAAATGTTTTGAAAACATCAATTTGATATCTAACAATGTAGACAATAAGTGTCAAGTGCATGCTTTTTCATACGGCTTCATATTTGAAGTTTTACAAAAACGTCAAACGTTGCAAATTGATCATATTTTTAAAAGAACAATACCAAGTTGTGCAATCAATCGAATAGGAACACAGCGCAAAAAACTGAGTTTTCCACAGATTTTCCGCCATAGACCTAATCCGCTACCGTCGATGTGTTCCCAACACACAGTCCTCTTGGGAAATGAGGGCCTTTGTTTAAGCTGAACATGTTTTTCTCATTACCACATCTGAAACAACTTTGCAGATTTCCAAAAGGCCTTCGATATGGTGGACAGAGATGTGATTTGGTCCATTCTAGCGCACAACCGACTTCCAGAGAAGATCATTTGCATCATCGAGAACAACTACACTTGAACAGAAGCCCAAGTCATCCACAACGGTAAACTGTGAGCCCCTTTCGCTATGAAACGGTAAACTGTCAGGCCCTTTCGCTATCAACACGAGAGTACGTCAAGGGTGTTTGCTGTCTCCGATTATTTTCTCCATTGCAATCGACTGGATCATGAATTCATCCATGAGACCTCAAGGCGGAATTCAGTGGAACTTTATGAAGAAACTCGAAGATCTTGACTATGCAGATGAAGAGTTTCTACTCTCTCACCAGTTCAACAGCATGAAACGGAAGAAAAAAATCATTGAGCCAAAAAGCAACATCAGTGGGATTCAACGGATAAACACTGTCAAGTTAAAGCGACTCTCCACATCAACACCCAGACCCAAGCACAGATCAGAGTGGAGGAAACCCCTGCTTGAAGATGTTTCCTCCTTTACGTACCTCGGGTGTGTGATCAACACAACATGTGGAGCAGACGAAGACATTCGCACACGCATTGGAAAAGCCAAGCACGCCTTCGAAAGACTCAAGCCAATATGGAGGAACAAGTTGAACAAGGCACTTAGAAGGAAGACCAAGCTGCGGATATTCAACATGCAGCAATGTCAAGACAGTGCTCCTGTATGAATCAGAAGCATGGAATCTCAACAAGAAGGATGGATGGGTCCAGAACAGGCTGTGACTTCTTCATTTCAGTGCATGTTTCAATGTATTACCATACAAACCCAATCATTTCTCGATTCGTTTAAGCCAAAAAATGATCGGGTTTGTATGGAAATACAATAAAACCCTGATGTAACTGGCGGGAAGAGTACGGACGATTCCCGAAGTGAAGTCACGGCCCGGTTCTGGACCCAGACTTAGCAACTCCTGGTCCTCTTCGTTGGTCGTACAACGCGGGAACTTCAAAGTTCGATTTTGTGGCAAAAAAATGATGTACAAGTAGTAATTGAAAATTTTTTAGAATACTTGTCTACGCGTTCTAAAGATATCAAAACCGAAAAAAATAATTTCACCATATGGACACTTTAAGTCTCGCCACATATCTCTGCTCACCTTATATTTTGCCAAAGAACAGAAATTAACCTATGCCAGCACATCTAAAGTTTTGGAAAGTTACTAGTTTGTGTAATACTAATTGACAAAAAAATGAATGTGGGAGTTCAGTCTGCCTTTAGGTAGAGATATTGTAGATGAAAAATTGATTAATTATTATGATTTGTACCGCGGTTATATGCAATGACGTCATGACACGACCTTAGCGAAAGAGAAGCCTGAAAAAAAAATTCAGACTTCAACGGGATTCGAACCCGTAACCTCTGCGAAACCGGTGCAGTGCTCTAAACAACTGAGCTATGAAGCCAACAGTGCTCTAACCAACTGAGCTATAAAGCCACATATGTTCGGAGCAGGTCAGGATTGCCGAATGTTGTGCGTGTGGCGGAAGAAGAAGACAAGAACAAGCACAAGTGGGAAAAAGAACACAGAGAGAAATGTTACAAATTAAAAGGAGCTTCAAGTCGTAAAAAAGTGCATAGGTGTTACACTCGTTTGCAGGTTTCCATAATTTGTTTCCGACGTCATGAATCAGTTTTGATAGACATAAATCAAACACCATGCCGCAACTGCTAGATTTTTACAGAAACAAAATTTGACCGGATGTCTATAAAAAACCAGTATCAGAGTCGTAACGTTGGGAATAAACTGCAGGACGGCTTATGTTTCTACAAAATGGGTCATTTATTTTTGGATGTCCGTTTTACTCTCAGCTGCCAAATAAACGTCCCGGCGACGCTTATTGATTATTCGATTTTTTCTCCACCCTCCCCCCTCCCCGTTAACTTATTATATTAGGACCTCCGTCATTTCACATGTGACACTAAAAACGTAAGCTACATGATAAAATGTAACCGCTGCAACCTTCAATACATTGGTGAAACTAAACGTAAGCTGAAAGAACAGGGTGATAAAGGATTATTTCGTGCTACGTTATTGAGTCAAAAATAAGTCCGTGATCCGTTATTGGGTACTATCGTGATCCGTTTTAGATCAAAGACCAGCAATTTGCAGATAAAGTAAATTTACAGCCACTCGACCTGAGCTCAAAAATTGGCGTCCCTGTAGCACCAATATTTACAAGCAAGAAAATAGGCCAAGTTCTTACAGTAAAAGAAACTAAGCCTTCGTTAGCCAACATTCACTGCGTTGTTTACTTGTGATTTGGGTGATACAAATTACGTCGGGTACACATCACAACACCTTTATCAATTAACGCATTACTGGACATCGAAATTCAGTAATTAGGCAACATATGCGAACTCATGGCCTTGATAAGCTAGCAAATTTTGATCACCTTTTTTAAGTTCTTAAAAAATGCAAATCCAAATTTGTTTGTCTAGTCTATGAAATGCTATTCAAGGACATCAAACCGACTTTTTAAAAATACACAAAGGGATGGATCTTTCTGGATGTAAGAAGCCCGATTTTTTTTCTTTCTTAAAGTGCTGGTGAAACTATTATCAACTGTTATCTATAAAACAAATTGGGGAACGTGCAGGACAACTAGGACAACAAGGGCAACTAGGACAACTAGGACAGCTAGGACAACTAGGACAGCTAGGAAAATTACGACAACTAGGACAGCTAGGACAGCTAGGACAACTAGGACAGCTAGGACAACAAGGACAACGAGGACAGCTAGGACAACTAGGACAGCTAGGACAACTAGGACAGCTTAAGGACAACTAGGACAGCTAGGAAAACTAGCTCAACTAAGACACTCCGGTTTTATTCCAGTTTAACTATTTACAAAAACGATGCTGTCCTAGCTGTCCTAGTTGTCCTAGTTGTCCTAGCTGTCCTAGTTGTCCTATAGCTGTCCTAGTTGTCCTAGTTGTTCTAGCTGTCCTAGTTGTCCTAGCTGTCCTAGTTGTCCTAGTTGTCCTAGCTGTCCTAGCTGTCCTAGTTGTCCTAGCTGTCCTAGTTGTCCTATAGCTGTCCTAGTTGTCCTAGTTGTCCTAGCTGTCCTAGCTGTCCTAGCTGTCCTAGTTGTCCTAGCTGTCCTAGTTGTCCTAGTTGTCCTAGTTGTCCTAGCTGTCCTAGTTGTCCTAGTTGTCCTAGCTGTCCTAGTTGTCCTAGTTGTCCTAGCTCTCCTAGTTGTCCTAGCTGTCCTAGTTCTCCTAGTTGTCCTAGCTATCCTTGCTGTACTAGTATCCTAGCTAAAGCAATTGTCCTAGTTGTTCTCTCTGTAATAGTTGTCCTAGCTGTACTAGTTGTCCTAGTTGTCCTAGCTGTCCTAGTTGTCCTAGCTGTACTAGTTGTTCTAGATGTCCTAGCTGTAATAGTTGTCCTAGCTGTCCCAGTTGTCCTAGTTGTCCTTGATGTCCTAGTTGTCCTAGCTGTCCTAGTTGTCGTAGCTGTCCTAGTTGCCCTAGTTGTTCTAGCTGTCCTAAATGTCCTAGTTATCCTGGTAGCCCTAGCTGTCCTCGTTGTCTTAGTTCTCCTAGTTGTCCTAGCTGTCAAAGTTGCCCGAGCTGTCCTAGTTGTCCTAGCTGTCCTAGGTTGCCTAGCTGTCATAATTGTCCTAGCTGTGCTTGTTCTCCCAGTTGTCCCAGTTATCCTAGTTGTCCTCGTTGTCCTAGTTGTCCTAGCTGACCTAGCTGGCCAAGTGTTTCAGTTGTCCTAGCTGTCATAGTTCTCCTAGCTTTCCTAGTTGTCCTAGCTGTCCTAGTTGTCCTTGCTATCACAGTTGTCCTAGTTGTTCTAATTGTCCTAACTATCCTAGTTGTCCTAGCTGTCCTAGTTGTCCTAATTGTCCTAGGTGTCCTAGTTGTCCTAGTTGTTCTAGTTGTCCTACCTGTCCTAGTTGTCCTAGTTATCCTAGTTGTCCGAGTTGTCCTAGTTCTCCTAGCTGTCCTAGCTGGCCTAGTGTTTCATTTGTCCTAGCTGTCGTATTTCTCCTAGCTCTCCTAGTTTTTCTAGTTGTCCTACCTTTCCTAGTTCTCCTAAGTGTCAGAGTTTTCCTAGTTGTCCTAACTATCCTTGTTGTCCTAGCTGTCCTAATTGTCCTAGTTGTGCTTGTTGTCCTAGCTGTCCTTGTTGTCCTAGTTGTGCTAGTTGTCCTAGCTGTCATAGTTGTCCTAGCTGTCCTAGTTGTCCTTGTTTACCTAGTTGTCCTTGTTGTTCTAGCTGTCCAAGTTGTCTTAGTTTACCTTGTCGTCCTAGCTGTCCTGGTTGTCCTAGCTGTCCTAGTTGTCCTAGTTCTCCTAGCTGTCCTAGTTGTCGTAGCTGTATTTGTTGTCCTAGTCCTCCTAGTTGTCCTTGCTGTCCTAGTTGTCCTAAATTACCTCGTTCTCCTAGTTGTCCTAGCTGTCCTAGTTGTCTTGATTGTCCTAGTTGTCCTAGCTATCCTAGTTGTCCTAGTTGTCATAGTTGTCCTAGTTGTTTTGGTAGTCCTAGCTGTCCTCGTTGTCCTAGTTGTCGTAGCTGTCCTAGTTGTCGTAGCTGTCCTAGGTGTGGAAGTTGTCCTAGCTGTCCTAGTTGTCCTAGGTGTCGTAGCTCTCCTAGTTTTCCTAGCTGTCCTAGTTTTCCTAGTTATCCTAGCTGTGCTAGTACTCCAAGTTGTCCTAGTTATCCTTGATGTCCTAGTTATCCTAGCTGTCCTAGCTGGCCTAGTGTTTCAGTTGTCCTAGCTGTCCTAGTTCTCCTAGCTTTCCTAGTTGTCATAGTTGTCCTATTTGTCCTAGCTATCCTAGCTGTACTAGTTGTCCTAGTTGTCCTAGCTGTCGTAGTTGTCCTAGCTGTACTAGTCCTAGATGTTCCAGCTGTTCTAGCTGTACTAGTTGTCGTAGTAGTCCTAGTTGTCCTAGTTGTCCTAGCTGACCTAGTTGTCCTAGCTGTCCTAGCTGTCCTAGTTGTCCTAGCTATCCTAGCTGTAATAGTTGTCCTAGCTGTACTGGTTGCCCTAGTTGTCCTAGTTGTCCTTGCTCTCCTAGTTGTCCTAGCTGTACTAGCTGGCCTAGTGTTTCAGTTATCCTAGCTGTCGTATTTCTCCTGGCTCTCCTAGTTTTTCTAGTTGTCCTACCTTTCCTAGTTGTCCTAGGTGTCATAGTTGTCCTAGTTGTCCTAACTATCCTAGTTGTACTACCTGGCCTAGTTGTCCTAGCTGTCCTACTTGTCCTAGTTGTGCTTGTTGTCCTAGCTGTCCTTGTTGTCCTAGTTGTGCTAGTTGTCCTAGATTTCCTAGTTGTCCTAGCTGTCGTAGTTGTCCTTGTTTACCTAGTTGTCCTAGTTGTCCTAGCTGTCTTAGTTGTCCTAGCTGCCCTAGTTCTCCTAGCTGTCCTAGTGGTCGTAGCTGTATTTGTTGTCCTAGTCTTCCTAGTTGTCCTTGCCGTCCTAATTGTCCTAGTTTACCTAGTTGTCCTAGGTGTCATAGTTGTCCTAGTTGTCCTAACTATCCTAGTTGTCCTAGCTGTCCTAGTTGTCCTAGCTGTCCTACTTGTCCTAGTTGTGCTTGTTGTCCTAGCTGTCCTTGTTGTCCTAGTTGCGCTAGTTGTCCTAGCTGTCCTAGTTGTCCTAGCTGTCCTAGTTGTCCTTGTTTACCTAGTTGTCCTTGTTGGCCTAGTTGTCCTAGCTGTCCTAGTTGTCCTAGTTTACCTAGTTGTCCTAGTTGTCCTAGCTGTCCTAGTTGTCCTAGCTGCCCTAGTACTCCTAGCTGTCCTAGTGGTCGTAGCTGTATTTGTTGTCCTAGTCTTCCTAGTTGTCCTTGCTGTCCTAGTTGTCCTGGTTTACCTAGTTGTCCTTATTGTCCTAGTTGTCCTAGTTGTCCTAGCTGTCCTAGTTGTCATATTTGTTCAAGTTGTCCTAGTTGTTCTAGTTGCCTTGGTAGTCCTAGCTGTCCTCGTTGTCCTAGTTGTCCTAGCTTTCCTAGTTGTCCTAGTTGTCTTACCTGTCCTAGTTGTCGTAGCTGTCCTAGTTGTCGTAGCTGTCCTAGTTGTGGAAGTTATCCTAGCTGTCCTAGTTGTTTCTAGTTTTCCTAGCTCTCCTAGTTTTCCTAACTGTCCTTGTTTTCCTAGTTGTCCTAGCTGTGCTAGTACTCCCAGTTGTCCTAGTTATCCTTGTTGTCCTAGTTGTCGTAGCTGTCCTAGCTGGCCTAGTGTTTTAGTTGTCGTAGCCGTCCTAGTTCTCCTAGCTCTCCTAGTTGTCCTAGTTGTGCTAGTTGCCCCAGTTGTCCTAGCTGTCCTAGTTTTCATAGTTGTCCTAGCTGTCCTAGTGGTCCTAGCTCTCCTACTTCTCCTAGTTGTCCTAGTTGTCTTAGCTGTCCTAGTTGTCCTAGCTGTCCTAGTTTTCATAGTTGTCCTAGTTGTCTGGGTAGTCCTAGCTGTCCTCGTTGTCCTAGTTGTCCTGGTTGTCGTAGCCGTCCTAGTTGTCCTAATTTACCTAGTTGTCCTTGTTATCCTATTGGTCCTAATTGTCCTAGTTGTCCTAATTGTCCTAGCTGTCCTAGTTTTCATAGTTGTCCTAGTTATCCTAGTTGTCTTGGTAGTCCTAGCTGTCCTCGTTGTCCTAGTTGTCCTAGCTTTCCTAGTTGTCCTAGTTGTCGTAGCTGTCCTAGTTGGCCTAGTTGTCCTTATTGTCCTAGTTGTTCTAGCTTTCCTAGTTGTCCTAGTTGTCGTAGCTGTCCTAGTTGTGGAAGTTGTCCTAGTTGTCCTAGTTTTCCTAGCGTTCCTAGTTTTCCTAGTTGTGCTAGCTGTGCTAGTTCTCCCAGTTGTTCTAGCTGGCCTAGTGTTTAAGTTATCCTAGCTGTCCTAGTTGTCGTAGCTCTCGTAGTTGTCCTAGCTGTCATATTTGTCCTAGTTGTCCTAACTATCCTAGTTGTCCTAGCTCTCCTAGTTGTTCCAGTTGTCCTAACTGTCCTAGTTGTCCTAAATGTTCTACTTGCCCTAGCTGTCCTAGCTGTCCTCGTTGTCCTAGTTGTCCTAGCTGTCCAAGTTGTCCTAGCTGACCTTGTTTTTTTTGTTGTCTTAGCTCTCCTAGTGCTCCTAGTTGTCCTAATTGTGCTAGTTGTCCTAGCTGTCCTAGTTGGCCTAGTTGTCTTAGTTGGCCTTGTTGTCCTTGTTGTCCTAGTTGTCCTAGTTCTCGTAGTTGACCTAGTTTACCTAGTTGTCCTAGTTGTCCTAGTTGTCCTAGTTGTCCTAGCTGTCCTAGTTGTCCTAGCTGTCCTAGTTGTCCTAGCTGTCCTAGGTGACCTAGCTGTCCTAGCTGTCCTAGTTGTCCTTGCTGTCCTAGCTGTCCTAGTTGTCCTAGCTGTCCTAGTTGTCCTAGTTGTCCTAGCTGTCCTAGTTGTCCTAGCTGTCCTAGCGGTCCTAGTTGTCCTAGCTGTACTAGTTGTCCTGCACGTTCCCAAATTTGTTTTATAGATAACAGTTGATAACAGTTTCACCAACACTTTAAGAAAGAAAAGAATTCGGGCTTCTTACATCCAGAAAGAACCTAAAAAATCATTGGCTTTCACAAGCAAAAATCGCAGACACGGTTTTGATCGGCACACCTTGACGAAGTTAAAAAGGTAGGCAGTTTAGATAAAAAATTG
>JAODFW020512253.1:0-11901 GCA_027575235.2 Palythoa mutuki | reverse complement strand
CGATGGTTAAATGGAAGCCATGTGATGTTATATTATTATAGCAAGCCTTGAACTCTCTAATTTTAGGAGCATGGCCAACTTGGCCTTAACATTTTTGGCAAAGGTGGGGCACCAGGCAGTTTTGAAAGGGAACCAAAGACATAACAACAATTTTTGAGGAGCACAAGGCAAGTTAAACATTGGTAGTCAGCTAAAAGTGTTTTAATTGACATTTTTATGACTATTAATTGCCTTTTTGTGACTACCTATTGGGCAACTGTTGATTTAAATTGTAAATTGTAATGTCAAAATGAGGTTTCGAGGGATGGCAGCATCTTTTTTAAAATGGACAGACCATTGGCGGCCGTAAACCATGCAAAATTAATTTCTCAGGTCATTACAGAAATTGCCAAATGGCTGTCATAAATTTCAAGCCTTGATATACAGTAATATTGAAAATCTGTTTTTGTACAGAGAAAGAAGAAATGGTTACATGATAACCACTTGCTGCTCAAATAAATTGTATGTACCTTGAGCAAGTGTAACCCTAGAGTAGAAAGAAATGGAAGCAAACACCTTTTACTTTCCTAGTTCTGGGAAAGATAATTTATGCCCTTTTTTATAAGAACCAGCTAATTTCGCCCTACGGGCTCATGCAATTTTGATGCAGTACTTTTTGAAAAACCAACTTGTGCAAATTGTCTCCAATTTGAACTCGAAGTCGTGTGATTGCCTATACAAATACTGACGCACTAATGGCTCTCACAACACAAGATATGCTGGCCATGGTGTCGTTTTCATTTCACGACAACCTAATTTATGCATGTACAGTTACTACGCCGTTTTACTGCAATGGAAATTATCCAATTGTTAGTAAGTACTCCCACATACCAACATGGCAACGACAATGAATGAATGAATGAATGAATGAATGAATGAATGAATGAATGAAAGAATGAATGAATGAATGAATGAATGAATGAATGAATGAATGAATGAATACATTCTGACACTTTCAAAAACTGTGCATAATTATATGAAACTAGATCACGGCATCTTATCACGTGAAATAACAACAATCTGTTCCCTGATTTACGGCAACTTACCCAGTATAACGTGTTCCTAAAGCAAACGATGTTATTCTTAAAGCCCTTGGAGTTCAAAGTGTGAAAAGAATGCAGATTATTTTAATCAAACGATGAAAAGCGCAAATTTACTTCCCATCGAACGCCATTTTTCCCAGTTTATCTTCCCGCCATATAATTAGGCCTGGCTACCAAGCCCGACCCAGGAACATTTTGAAAACCGGAAAATCAAAGTGACGGGTGCAAAATTTAGCTCAACCATGGGTTGCAGGAGTCGCTGCAAGATACATTGGTTACGAATGTAACATAAAAGCATAGTAGCAAAGAAAATTATTCAAACCTTAAACTGATGATTATGTTTTCTTTTTGTGCGAGAACTTGGCTTCTTGCTGCGATCTTATTCGTTACAGCTGCCATTTTGATTTTCAGATCTTCTATAAGTTGGCCCCATGCCATATACGCCGCGGCAGTATCGCGGTCAGTAAGTTTTAATCATTACGTCATTATCAAAGTTTAAAAATCAATATATTTTTTCAGTACTATGCTTTTATAGACCCTATCGAAAAATGGCGGCGATTTTAATATTCTTGTATCTACATTCAAATTAGCCGTACCAGCCTCGTTTGGAGAGTAACATATTCTTTTGAAAGTTTAACATAAGGACGAGGCTAGTAGGGCTAATTTGAATGTAGACAAAAGAATATTAAAATCGCCGCCATTTTTCGATAGGGTCTATAGTTATTCACTTTTAGGATGCAAAAGTTTACTATAAATATTTAGGCAAAGAGGTAACGCTTTGTAAACAGTTTTAGTGATGATTTACTTTGGAAAATACTCAATCTCAAAATGCAGCCCCAATTTGTTAATTAACAGACAAAAGTACAAAAACTATACAAGCCAACAACACAGACTAGGAAAATATTAATTTTCATAACTTCACAATATATATTTAACATGATTGGAACACAGTTGGCGATATCCTGCAAATCTTTTAAAAAAAGCTTACATTTATCAACGCATAAAATTATACTGCTCAATTAAAAATTCAAGTTACAAAGTCAACTCACTTGTGCTTGAATAATGTGTTGAGGAAAAACATTAAAACATTTGGTACCATAGCTGCTATAGAGAAATAATTTTCAAAACTGTGCTCAAGTTCTTCGTTGGTTCTGAACTTTGATATGAAGTACTGTAATGAGAACCAGACAAGAAAGGATTGTAATAAAACTCTTAGTAGAAAATTACTACATAATAATAATAATAATAATAATAATAATAATAATAATAATAATAATAATAATAATAATAATAATAATAGTAATCTTAATAATAATAAAAAAATAAAAATAATAATAAAATAATAATAATAATTATAATGTTTAATTATTAAAATTATCATAATTATATTTAATTATTATATTTAATATGTTTTTGAGGTCATATACACTTTAATAAATATTTATAACTTCAAACTTTCAACAAAGGAACATAATTTAGTGTTACAAAAACTTTTCTGGATGATGGTCTCCAATGTTGTTTACCTCTCAAACAGGTCTAGTACAAGCTACTTTCAACCTTAATCAGATAAAAAAGAATAGAAGTGACTATCAATTGGAACTTATTTTACTTTTCTATCTCTGAAGATTGTAGGTTCAGGGTCATACTTGAAATTTAAAAATTAATAAACTGGGGGAAGGGTAGTCATAACATTTGAGCTCTGGAGGGGATACGAAAAATTAAAAAAATAGTCATCCCAGGGCATTATTTTATATTTATAGTATATATAAATTATGATGACATTTATTTATAGCTTACATCAAACTCATTAATAATTTACAACAGGTCAAAAAACAAAATTATAACCATGAAGAGCATCTTTAAATTTCATAAAGATCTCTTCTGTATTTACACATAATGAAACTTGAAATTTCATGACCAGGGCCCAGTTGTTCAAAAGCCGATTAGCTCTAATCCTGGGTTAAAATTTAACCAGCTATTTTGTTTCAGTGCATTTTGCCCGATAGTTTAAACTCAAACTTCACCTGACAAAAGGTTTATTAATACTTAGTAACTCTGTCAAGAAAAAAAATTAACTTTCACAAGCAGGCCCTCAAATTTGGCTGTTCAATTTTTCACTAATCCAGGAATAAGCTAATCAATGTTTGAACAACTGGGCCCAGGTCATCTTCTTTTCAAAAATATTACACAATATGATAGAACTAACCTTTTGACAAGTAAGATAAAATATTCACGTCCGACCTTTATGGGTTTTAAAACAACTTGCCTTTGGCTCACATTTTTAAATGCTCATAAAGGTCTTCTGCTCATATCTCATATTTTATATATTACGTAAAAGGTACCACATGTATGCTAATTTATTCTAAGATACAATGTTCTTTTCTATCACATTCAAATATTGTTCTCATTAATAACTTGTAACAATAAAACAGTCTAATCCTGTTTTGGAATAGTTTCTTTTGACATCACTGTCAACTGACTAATAGAAACAAATGACTTACCAAATGTGCAGTGATAAACATGTTCCATGGCAACAGTGTTCCCATTCCTTGGAGTAACATAATTACATAAACTAGTCGAAACCTGTAGGAGAAATATAATTCATCAATAATTTGAGAGTTTTTATACTTAAGCAATAGACGCAGAGCATAATTAATGAGAAATGGTTTCACCATATCTCATGATGAGAAATAAGGAGTTTTTCTATTCTTACCAATTGGATTGACTTAACCAGCCAAGAATAGATTTCAACTGGCCCAAAATGTAATTAATTATAGGCCAAAATCATAAAGCAAAATCATTCTAATACAAAGACATGTAAGGTTCATCTAGCCATGGGATCGTTAGTCATGAAAAATAAGTTTTATTAATGTTTGTTCATGATCTGTGAGCTACAATGATTCTAACAACTTGAGAAGAACACAGGGAACGTTTACAACAGTATATCAAGATTTGTAATGATAAAACAGAACATTTCATTTCATTTCTTCAAAATTTTCCACAAATGCTTTGAAACTTAACTGGCTTTGTCACCAGGGGTTAAATACTTTTTGATCTTTAACAAAATAATTTACCAGCCTATGGACCAAAAAAAAACAGCTCTTGCCGGTTTACTTCCATAATTTTAAACTGAGACTGTAGTTCTAGGCAATCAAGTAAAATTAATATTCTTGACTTTGCAGTGAAGATGCTAGAACTACAATAAATGGTTTATAATCCAAGTATTGTCTTTGGTTTGTCAAGACTTGAGTTGACAATATTTTCATTCAAACATAGTTACATGAAATTTAACAGAACTGTATTTCCGCTTATCTCAGTTTTCCCAAAAAATATAAATGTACTAACAATAGCTTCTCCCAAGGCAGTTAGTCCCAATCATTCATCTCTAGCTACCTTTTCAGTCAAGGCTAATTCCATGCTGAAAGAAAATTTCGGCAACATAATACAAGCGAATCTTTTCTGACATCATTGTTTACATTCTGCATCATTAGCATACAACTTAGCTGGAGAAAGAACCAAATTAAAAAGTCATTAAGTATAAAATCCGAGAAATGCAACGAAAGTGAGGTTATCAACCAAAATTCCATTCTATACTTGCAGTTTGAAAAAAGATATCAGTGATCAAAAAACGCCAAACAACTGGGTGGCAAAAACCGTCAACCAGTTCTTACATTCTTTGTAAAATTTCCAATGTTTAAAATTGCTTCACAAGAACAGTATTTAACATATCGGTTTCGTTTCTTCAGAAGAGGTTTTTTTTTGAAAAGCTCTCTTAATATTCAGTGCTTCTCAATTTGTATCTCAGTTAGAAAGAGAGGCACCTATGCAAATGAAGCAAAGAATGTAAACAAAGATTCTTCTATATCATGTATCATTTTGTGAGGTCAAAATGGCAGACAGCAAGTCATCACAGCATTAACAGTAGATCAAGATAAATACTGCATCTTGCAAAACAAGGAAATTCATCTGCGATTTGTGGTTTCGAAAATTTGGAAAGAACCAATCGTGCATCTTGTGAGTAGGAAACAACATAAGCTCCAATTTTATATTGTGACAGTGTCAAATTCTAGGATTGTTGCCAGAATGAAACATTGAAAGTACTCTGCCCATTTGAATTTTTAAGTGCCCTTTTGTCTTTCTAAGTGCCCTTTCCAAGAATTTAACATTGTATTTTTAGCAGTTTTGAAAGGAAAGCAATGATCAATATCCTAACAAAAGTAAAGCTAATCAGTTTGCAAACATACACTCCACAGTACCCTTGGGTGACGAATAACTGCCCTTTCCCCACCACAGTAACGTTTTTTTAAGAGAAAGTTTTGGAATTTAATCAAAATGCATACCATACTTGCTCTTGTATATATTAATGCCAGATATAAGTTGAGCCCCATTTTTGGGTTGAAAATTGATTCTTTTTAAAAAGTTTGATTTATTTTTTGGCCATATATAAGTCGAGGTTAAGCAGATTTTCACATCTCAAAACCTGGACTTATAAAACTATACGCGCAAATACGGTAAATTTCCCAACCAATAACTTTCTGTACTGGTTCATCATCTGTCAAAATTAAGTGCAAAATGCTAATATATGGGGTGAGCACTGAGACATAAGTTTTCTCATTTCCTTAAATCTTACTAAGATTCTCAAAAATCAAGTATGTCATCGTAATTCAATTTTTGTCCACAAGAAGGATGATTAACAAGGCTGATAATTATTTATCATTCTTTTATTTTTTTGTTTGCATAACTGCATCCTTCCCCAATGTATAACATTTTGCTTAACTATCTGATGCCTTCCTGGACTCTCAGTCTCTGTCCAAATTCTTGTAATTGTCACTGTAAAACCCTTTTGGGGACTGTCAATAAAGTTTAACATTACTGTTATTCAAGACCTTAACTGCTAATCATGTGCTAAGCACATGCCTGTATATTTTTCTGTTCAATTCAGGGCTGTTAGTCCATGTCAGAAAAATCAAATCAAAAAGTGAAATGCATTTTAGATCAACGTTTCTCTCCATAACAATCATTTAAAAAATACATCGACATTGATAAAAATTTGTTCAATCGTGGCAAAAAAGAACACCAATGGTCGACATTCAATGAAGAAAAGTCATTGGCACACAAGTATGAGATATTTCAGTGCTAATGAAAAAAAAAACGGACAAATGATGTTTGGGTATAATATGATAATCTGCTGAGATAAAGTTTAACAAAAAGCAAAATATTAAGCATGTACATGAAGGCATGTTATCTTGCGATATTTAGCTAAATTGGGTGCCCTCAAATATTGCTGTCTCAGTCTCACAAAAACCCTAAATCCATCTGTATTTTTTAATACTAGTCATTTACAACTTGGTGTAACTATCTTAATCTACATTATGGCATTTTAAGAAAAACATTCTGAAGCATAAGACTTCCTGTCAGTTAATACTTTGGTACTCCAGAAAGAGGTCTTAATGTGAAATGTTGTTATCCCAATTTTTATCAAGGTACAGCCAATTTTAAAATAAAAGACTTTTATATATGCTTTATCAATTTAGTGCAACACTCTTGGTTTGGATCAGTCTATATCACAAAGTTAAACAATTTGAGTAACTGAAGAAACAATATCAGATAGCTTTTCATAGACATAGTAATGCATTTCCTTTCCATTTGATGTTAATGTAAGTGGATTGGGATATAACGCTTACTTAACCACGGACAAGAGAATACTAATCTTATATAAACCTCCTCCCAAACTGATAGTACTTGATGAAAAAAATAAAATTCCTTTGGTACCATACAGAAATAACGAATACATTTTAGAAAAACGATGTACTCTAGACCTCCTGCTTAGTCGGAAATTTAAGACCATTTTAATTCTGATGTACTCCGTGTATATATGTAATAAAGTGACTGCAAACAATGCAATGCCCAGTATTGCATCTAGAGCATTTTAATAAGAGCTCGAACAAATAATTTCATTATAACTGCATAAAATTTTAAATTCCACTCCAGTTTAACACAAGATATTAACATGTACTAGAGTGGGCAAGGAAGGTTGATTTCTCTTGACATATGTTGTTGTTACCGTAATTGAGATTCCGTGAGTAAAACAAATTAAACAACCGAAAGTTTGTTTTCACAAAATTTGCATGTGAATAACCTATATTCGAAAAGAAAAATTTGAATCAAAAACACAATCTGCTTCTGGTAACATATATTTTAGTTTTTTTTCCAACGATAATACCAGATTTCAATCTTGAAGATTTTACCATTTTTAAAATAGCGATAGGTGCAGAGTGACAACTTTGGATGTCTTAAAAAAACATAGCAATCCACTGATTGAATATCAAAATGTACATAAGCAACCACCGAATCAGCGAACCAAAAATTTAGCTGCAGCCGTGCGGGTATGAACCTTGATTAAGAATTTCGCCGTGAGTGAACCAGTCCCGCTTAGAATTGTAAGATAGACAAAAAACATTCTTTAACTTATGCAACTCACACCAAGCCCTCTGCGGATAGTAATCACTTAATTGTAACCGACCAGATTGTTTGAATTCAAGTTTTGACTACGAAGGGCAGGAGAAAAAATTTCTCCTGAATCAGCTAAAATTTTCTACTTAGCAATCACCTGTGCTACTCTATACTCTTTCTAACACATAAAGTACTTTTTTTCTACCTACCTATCTTTCGGCTGAATGGAAACCATGAGCAGTTTCTTGAAAGATTCCCTTCCTTTAGGTTTCTTTGTCAACATCGATTTTGTTTCAAGTTTAAATCCGTCCGAACCGGCTCCCATGTTGGAAAAATAGTACAGTTAAAAGTGACTTGGTTTTTAAATAACAGTTCAGTTTGTTTGATACTAAGACTTTACAAAGAACTCCAGCTGGCGAGTCCGAGATCGACAGACTCACAACGCAAAACAAGCTATTTCCACAGATGGGATGAGAAAGGAAAGCCCCTGCCGCTTTCTTGTCAAATAACTTTTAACAGAAATTGGTCACGTGTCTCGGGCCCAGGATGTGGACCCTGGACATTGTATCACGAAGAGAGCACGTGAACATAAATCAATCTATGAAAAACAATTTTTCTCTCTTTATCTTGCAAATAATCTAAAAAACAACTTCCTTTAAAAATCTATGCACCGCAAGTTTAACCAAAAAAGTTTTAAGGCGCGCCTTGAAAAGGTTTGAACTTGGCTTTGAAATTTAACACCAAAGCTTGGCATGGGGCGACGATGACAGGTCACTTCCGGTCGGCATTTGTCAGCTGACGTTCGCAGAGAACTGAATTTGTTTGCATAATCAACCAGAATAGCTGAAGATTTTAGTGCATTTGAACTCTGTATTAACTTTTCCTAAATCTATACTGTTGCTTCATTACATTTCTTGAACTAACTATTCTATTTAAGAGGAACTGACTTCTACAATATATCAACATATTTTCCCAGTTGCTTTACACCGTCGTAATAATATTGCTAAACATGCACTGCCATTGGCATTGCCATTTCGGCAGTTGTTTTGGGTTTATATATTGACCTTCAGTTTGTTTTCTCAAAAATCTCCAGCCATGAAAGAAAACAAAAATCTATATTAAATTAACAACCAATTTAAGAGAATTGTGCCCTTGTGAACTTTTTCCTGTTTTTATAAAATTAAAATATGCGCGCAGCCCACCCGCCGATCAGTAAACTAAACCGCGATCTCGAGTAACAAACTTGACCTTCAGCTGAATAATTTAAGTGATGATGAATGTTTTTGATAGAAATGACCTTAGCTGACCTCTCCAGGATTTAGCTAAACCACAGCATCCTGGTAGAGAACGCCATCTTGCCTGCCTGAGACGAATCGCTTCGAAAGGTATCGATCGGCCTTGATTTTGATCTTCACGCTTTGTCAAGACGTAAAAACTTTGTGGCACACAACCATAAAAAGCGAAAAAAAAATTATTTAAAAAAGTTAAAAGAGCATTCTGGGGCTATTCTCTGAGCGTGGTAACAAATAATGATTGTACGCAACAAAAAAATGTTATTGAGCTGGTCGTAGGCACAAAAAATACAAAGCTAAAAAGAAACAAAACTAATATATGAAAAGGCTGAGGTACTGCTGAGGTACACGGTTCTTGCAACACAGTTTCTAAAAAGAAAGAATGAAATGAATGAATCAATGAATGAATGAATGAATGAATGAGTGAGTGAAAAAAAACACGCACGCGGTAAAACTAAAAGCTGTAAATGTCGTATGATTCACCCAATATTAATAGCAAATGCGAGCATTGACGTAACTACTGCCATATTTTTGGCCAGCGCAAATAATTTTCTAACTTTTGTCGAGATGCGAAAAACAACCTTCTAGTTCTACAAGCTTTCACGGCAGAAGAACATCACAACGCAGTTATTAAATAAAATTTTAACATTAATCATTATAAACAAAGAAAGAAAGAAAACGCAAAACAATCATCTGAGTGCACTTTTTTTATTAAGAATCAGTAAAATTTTGCTCAAGCTCAATGTTCTTATTTTTTTGACCATTTAAGGCTCAAAATGTTCTTATTTTGTTCTTAACTGCCATACATTTTTTGATGGCTGAAAATCAACTAAGACGCATAGTGTTATTTCAATTATACATGTAGCGATAGCCGAAGTACAAATTTTGAATGAGATGCGACAACACATGTATATTGTACAGTGAGTACGGCATGGGCATTTATTACAGAACTTTGAAATCTGCGTTTCATGGCTGTTGTCAAAGTTATTTTTTTGTTAACAATAACATTTTCGTTTCAGCCTCAGATTGTTCTTAATTTGCTCTGTTTCAGGCGATTTGAGGATACTACTTGTAAAAACTTTGTGCGCACATTTAAGCAAGATCCAAGTTTTGCGACTGCTTCAAAAATTGGGGACACTATTCCGTGCCAATTCCAGTGGAGCATGGGCGTACAGTGTGCTTTAGACGTGCGACTATTGTATAAATCTCTTTATCCCTCTTGAAAAGATCAAAAGTTCGCAGGGTCAGAGACTGAGAAGCTACGTGCTGGCACTCTGGAACATCGCGGACTTTATAACCAGCCGAAGCGAGATCAGAGACTTCATTTTTTTTTTTACTTTCTTTAATATTTTTGTTTGTTTTTTATTCTATATTTATTCTATAGTTATACTAGCTAAATTAACATTAAAATGAGTATTCGACCAACTTTATATATATGCAAACACTGGGAGTATACTGTCAAAATTTGTGTGCAAGCCTTTGAGCAAGATCCAAGCTTTGTGAGGACTTCAAAAATTTCGGGGGATCATTCGCTACACCTTCCAGTGGAGTATGGGTATACAGCATGGGTAAACTAGCTCCAGACGTGCCACTATTATAAATCCCTTTATCCCTCTTGAAAAGATTAAAAGTTCACAGGGTCAGAGATAGGAGACAGAGAATCTACGTGCTGGAACTCTGGAGCATGGCAAACTTAACCAGCCGCAGTGAGATCAGAGACTTGATTATTTTCTTACTTTCCTTATTATTGTTATTTTTTATGTTCTATTTAACAAATATATTCCATGTTGGTATGCGTCTGTTCAGCAATAGATCATAGATGACGTCAAACTGTGGTAAGAACAAAAAAGTGGCACACGAGGCAATAGCCGATGATAGGCAGTAGTTGAAGATCCCAAAATGTTGAAAATCAAAATAAAACTAAAACCAAATACCAAACTAAAATAGTAAAAATCTGAAAAACCACTTTGCTAACTGCAAAAGACAATAAAACTCAAAAACTGTAGATTTTTTGGTGCCAAACCAAAAACTCTGTCCACAAAATAATCAAAACCACAAAACCGCAATCTCCAGTGCCTCAGCTTTTTATAAATGCTTTAATTGGTTCACTTCATTTTGAGTTGTAATAGGTACAAAGTCTCATATTTCAAAACCATTATATATAAATTCATAAGGTTCACAGAAATGAAAAATTGAATTTCTTTGCAGCACCTTCAATCAAAATTGAGCATTCTCCAAAAGCCATAACATAAATGTCAGCATTGTCAATAACTAAAAGGTGCAAATTATTATGTTCATTGAAAAATTTTATTACTTTTCAGAGATGTATTATATAAAGCAGCAAAATTCAGATTGCCAAATAACTTTTATATATCAAATATTTTGTTCTCTCAAAAGAAACAGTACAAGGGTGAGTTTATGCTGATATGCTGTGGTACAGAACAAAATTATCTAAATTGAAAACCCTATTACCGTAGTTATTTTGAATTAATTATAAAGTAGTCAAACTTGAATTTTAAATTCCCAGCATTCTGATTGGTTCACACAATCTCAGTTATCAGCTCATATACTTTATATTATTTACCATACCTTTGCAAAGCTTTAAATTTACAACAGCCATGTAGTAATTTCTGTGGATGCCCCTGGCTATTGCTATAATACCCCAAGAAACGTGCATAGTTTACAGCCACAAATGGTCTGTTCTTTTAAAGAGGATGCTGTCATCCCTTGAAATCTAATTTTAAGATTATGATTTACAATTTATGTTGGCAGTTAGCATGTTTTACACATTAGATTACTTGCACATTGTCGCTTACATACTTTATCCTTGGATTTTAAATAGCGTATTTACCCGCCGATAGGCTGTACCCACGTATAGGCCACATCCCAAACTTTCAATGGTTTTCATGAGAAAAAAAATAGTGAGGTCGAGTACCGGGATAAATAAAGCGAAGTCTGAAATTAACAACAGCTAATGCGTATTTTGCGTATTTCCAGCTTATGAAATGGAGAGTGAAATCAGAGGTTATCATGTTTATAGAAGCAGTTGGAAACCCAAAATCGGCGATTTCTTA
>JAODFW020511264.1:0-11901 GCA_027575235.2 Palythoa mutuki | reverse complement strand
TGTTTCTCATAACATATTACCTGAAGGGGAAGTGCTGAGTCAGAGTTAGAGAAGTATAAGTAATTTTTATCAACCCCTTTTATTAAAAGATCATAACATTTACCATGTATACCTTTGAAACTAGAGGCAAAAAGCTTGTTCATGCATATTTTGAATATATTGAAAATTTAACTCACCATGGCAAAAGCCCAAAAACCTTTTGGAAAATATTCAAAATGCAGAAAGAACCTTGAGCAGATCAGTTTGACCTTTTCTCCTCCAAGTATTGTTTCTCCAAAAAAGATATGTGAAATGAGGAAATATACCTGAAATTCCTTCAAAATAATTGTAAAGTTAAGGACAAAACTTAGTGACTGCCATTTTAAAGCCCAGTTCCTACCAAGTCACAAGTTCAGCGTGTACATGCCAGTGTTAACTTGCAGTCATTATATTGGACACTATGAGCTCATGGGTGGTGGGCAAAATTACCCTTGTATCTACCCATGAAAAACAGTGAGCCTAAGTGTTAACAGTCTTGGACAGCTGCTTTGGCCGTAATGGGCTTCATCAGCACGACACAGCTGACAAACAGGCTCAGTTTAAATTTCCAAAGAGAACATAAAGTAAAGTGTAAGCACAATGCATGTGGGATGTGACTTAGAAATATAAACTCACAAGTTCAGGGCAGGAAACTAAATTTTTTAACTACTCTTCCAGGGTTCGAAATTCCCCGGTGCTATTAGCGCCGGTTTCACGCCAAATAGCGCCAGGTAATGAAAAAATGCTGATACGTGGCGCTAAAAATCACCCCAGCTTGAACACCAAGAGTATTGGTGAATTTTTGTAGAATTAGCAAACACTTAGGTTTATTTCTATTCTTTTCCGTGTCCGATAATGGTAGAACATATGCGAGTGAATCTAAACTTTCCAGAACCTTTGATGTTGCTTATATGAGGTGCCAAACTAGTTTTTGAGTAAGAACTGGTCATCAATATCGTGGGCACAAGAAGACGGTGAGACACGGTTCACAAGGTTTGAACGAGGGTGGTTTTTTATGTCGATTTGCATTTGATTTCGCATTCCTCATGTTTTGAATTCGTGTTTTGACATTTCACAAAGATTTCATGAATCTGAACAATGTCAAAGTTTAAAAAAAACTTCAAAACAATCAACACTACTAGCATATGGCATATCCCAACTGTCAAAAACATCGCCATCGACCCGAAAGTGAAATTAGCAGCACTACGTCAACCAGCACAAAAACGTCAAGAAATGAGGCAGCAGCAACGCGAAAAGCGAAAAATCCCCAGAAAAGAATGGTGCTAAAATGGAAACAGGATTACCCGTGGTTGACCTCACATTGGACTTTTTTCTTAAACTCTGGATATCACAGAAAATTAAAACATGATTGTTTATTGTTGTTTACTGCTTCTCTGTCTGGTGTTTGAATCAGTAATGGACAAAGTATGTGTACCGACTAGTAATATTGGCGAAACTTGCAAAAATATCCATAAATTGAAATTGCCCCAGCAATGTACCAAATAGCACCGGAGAGCTACTCTTTAAGGGTGCCCTGGGGCTAAATTTTGCCCTGGTTGTGAGAAATGAATTTCGAACCCTGTAACAGTACCACCATATAGTCATATCATTGGTTCCACCCCAATTTAAATACAAAGTCTGTTTCAAAATGTTGATCAAAACTTGTGAAAACAACTGATTAAGCAGAAAGTTATCTTTTGCTTAAGATTCTGACAAAAAAGATAAGGAATACGCCATTGCCATATCTTCATTGATTTAATTAATTTTGATTTTCAGAAACTGGTTGCATGTTCAATAATTTTTGGATACCTGATTAAGGTTTATTTTGGTCAGTGTATTGTTTTCTGAAGTATTACTCCTAATTAACTGACTTTAAAAGATAAAATTAATGACCTGTTCAACAGAGCACACTTCTGCTCTAGAACCTTCTCTAGCTTTTGCCCTTGCTTAGAGACCCAGTGATCAGCACCATTATACCGATAGCAATTCTCTAACATCAGTTGCATATCCGATATCACTTCCGTAATGCTCTTGTACTCATAGTTATTGAACTTGGAGCCAACTGTTAATGAAAAAACAGTTTTAACATTAGAATAACAAAAACAGTTACGAAGTCTATAATATTGTTGATGTTGCAATAGCTAGTGTATGCGATGAGCTTGAATTTCGGTCAGAGCACTGCAATGTGTCCTTGAGTAACATGCTTTTTTCCCAATTTATTTCAATGGACTATATAAATGCATACCAGCTTCTTTCCCCAGACTCATGCAGGTAAAAGTGTACCAGCTTCTGACGGAGGCTAACCTGTGATGTATTAGTGTTCTGTTCCGGGAAGTCAGACTTTCATCAGCTAAATACTGGGCTTATAAAATTTATAATATCAGGCAGTCAATAACATTGAAGATACTTTTTGAAGGCTAGCTGGTTTTCAACTGATCAAAGAATAGCTTAAGCCTTAGGGTGCTACGTGAAATCCTAATTGTAATTGTATCATTTCACAGAGAAAGACTTCATTTTCTTAAAATATCAAACAAAGCTGAATCATGTAATTTTGTAAATATTAATCAATAAAACTCCATCAATTTCAGAGTTATAAAATAGAGGTAAAATAAGTCAAAAAGTGTTTCAAAAAATATTTTAAAATAAAATAAGTTTATCTTTAAAAAATATAGATTTTAGGTGAGATGCCCACAAAATATGCACTTGCTGGCCACAGAGTCATTCAAAATCTCTTCACCAATGGCAGCAACGTCAGATTGTTTCAATTTCATTCAATTCTTGAGACTTACTGAATTTCAAAAGAATTACTGAATTTTAAGTTCTGAAGCTTTTTACACCCAATTAAGTTGAGAAATGACACCAAAAAACTGACAAAATATTTTAAAATTCATTATACTTCTGCATCACAACTGGGAATAGGAGATTAAAAATGTTTCAACTATCAGCAGAATTACGAAACTTTGAAAGTTTGAAGAGTTTTTTCTTTTCTGACGAAAATTTTTTACGACTAAATGTTTTTAAAAACATCGTTTTAAAGCGAAATATAGAAGTTTAAGTACATCCTGTAACAAATGTGGAATTCAAGGTTTCACTCTTTATAATATGAATTCTGTTAAAATGGTCGTTGAAATCTGATCAAGTCGTGAGCTCGCCTCAGTGTCCCAAAAAACACCGAAGTACACTTCCCAACTGACTGAAACTAAACATTTAAAAATTTACGACAAACTCAAACTATGTTAGATTGATACACGGTACTAACCGGAGGTTTAAACTGTCGAAAGCAAATAAAATAAATAATCGAACTAATGAAATGTCAAAAGTTTAACTACACTGACCACAAACAACTGCGTAATTATACTCCTCAACGTTACGTTGTCACAAAAAAAGTTTTTAGAAAAACAAACATAAACAGACGGCAAAATAAAAAATTTAAACAAATTACCAGAACTCCTACAAGAAGCAAAAAAAACCCGAAAAATCTGGCAACAAAAAATGGATAGTTACATAAAACAGTCATGAAATCGGTAAATTTAAAACAAGATACTATAACGACCTCTAGGTGCCATAAATTATCCCCTCAGAGTATGAAGGCACGTGGACTCTACAATGTACTCACTCGTGGTAAAACACATCGGCTCTTTTATGCGCTCATGGTAGTCCCAAAGTCCCAAGGCTTCAGCGTCTACTGGCTCTAAAAACGGATAAGTAATTGCCCTATATGGATCAGAGAGAAGTTCCCTGAATATTCGGTAGCCTTGCTGCAGTTCATAACTGAGCTTAGTTGGATCAACAACTTTCACAACCGCTTCCGGCTCATCATCTCTCGGTTCTGAGTCATATTTTTGAAGTTGTGTGATTTCGTTGTCGACCGGCGTTGAGAAAGTTTCTTTCCTTTCCATTAAATAGTTCGGCCCTAACCGGAAAATACTATCCGACTAGAAGATTTTGGTACTTAGTTATGAAAATGAAACAACAAAATCATTAAGAAAGCAGCAAAACGCTAATAAAATAAACTTATCAAATGCAAAGTTTCAGGTACACTACTTTCCCAGCGACCACACATTTCGCCGCTCTTTTGTTGATGCGCAGGTGAACAATGCACTCTACTGCGCAACCGCGGAGATTCCTTCCCAGAAACCATAGCGAGAGAAATCAAACCTTCCCGCCATTTTCAAATTAGATGTTGGAGCGGGAGTAGGACGCTGATAAAGTAAAGAGAATGCCTCTTTTACGAGGGAAATTATACACTCCACTGCCAGTTCCGAACGATTTAGAGCCAGAAGAAGAAATTTTTGTGGTGAAACAAACGAATGAAGTTTGCAGATCGTACAAGTATCCTTATTCAAACTTATTGTTTAGACCTTAAGATTCAAGATGGTGACAGACTAATATAATGAGGTTCTTACATGTGATAAGTATTTGCGTAATTTAGCTCAGATGTTTAATGCGTAGTGAATAGCATTTACAAAACCCATCTCTATCGAGTCAGTTTAGGTGTCTCAACTGATTACCTGCTTCAGATGGGGGCCAACGGGAAACCAAGAAACTTCTTAATAGCAACTTGGGGATAGAACCGGCTTTTATATAAAGCCAGACATAGGCGGAAAATATTATAGGAACCCCATCACGATATTAAACAAAGAGATCTTTTCCTTAGACTGTCAATCAAAGCATTATTTGGTCATTGACAATAACTGAAGCTCTCAAAATACACATAATGTACTATTCAGTAGATTTATTGATACTAAGACTAAGTAAGAACATGCAGTTGTATTTCTTAACTTAAATGCTTACAAAAGTGAATATGCAGAAAAAGTATTGTTGTACACGTCACAAATTTGGACTTGCCGATGTACAGGGAAAGCAAATCTTGACTATGAGGAAGCCATGCAATCTGAGCAAAAAAAGTTAAAGCTCCTAGAAACATTTCCAAGATACCTTGAGAAACCCATTCTACAACGTATACACCAAAGTAAGTGTAAACTGTTGTTTGCCAATTTTAAAATTAATCGATCAATAATTTAGCCAACTAACTCGGGACACTAGGCTGCTGAAGAGTTTTTGTGTTGTTTGCATGTGTGGGGAAGAACTCAGGATAATTTAATGATAATAATTTAAAATTTATATAGCATTTTTTCCAATATTGATCAAAAGCACTTTACAAGTTACAATGAATAAAATTAAACATAGTTAATTAATTTGAATTTACTCGTCTAGTGGCTAGTGAAAACTTAAATAGTACTAACCAAAAATTTTTTTTACTAGCCAAGCGCTGATGCTAGCTCAGTCATGTTTTTTTTCTATTAATCCCCTTTAAAAAAGATTGTCAATGTGTGCTTTTAGAAATTGCTGTCATGTTTCTCAAACATTTCTTTCAACATAATAGTATGTTCAATATCCTGTTTACGTACCATACAATGAGAAGTAAAAAATGTTAATTTTGTTTTTGTATACCAGTTAAACAGCACCTGCCTAGTAACATAATGAATTCCAAGATATTTTCCTTGAGAAACACAAAAACTAGTTTGATCAATTTCCTAAAAATTGTATGCTAGCCAAAGTGGCTAGTGGAAATCGAAAAACCTGACTAGTTGGTTACTATTAATGTTGAGCCCTGGACACAATGTGCCTCTTTAAAATATATACTTTTGATAATACCTTACAGCTGTAGCATAAGGATCAACTGGTGATCTTGCCATCACAATATTTATATCAACAGCGACGGTTGATAATTGTTTTGAACATTAGGACTTTTTGTTTATTTTGACAATTTTTGCACAATAAATGGTTTTATAATTCTCAACTGTCCGGGGGGAGTCAATGACTCTCATCCGCTTAACACTACAGAAACCGGGGATAAGCACTGGCTCCATGGGCCACTTGACTCGTAAAAGGATTTAGCTTTTTTTTAAATGGTTTTATAATCGTCAACTAAAAAACAAATATACAATTGACAATTGACAATGACTAGGCAAAAAATCCACTGTAAGAAATCAACATATATAGTCACAATTCTGTCTCTGGATCTACATATATTCATAAAGTCCAGACTGTCCTGTATTTTTTATTTTTATGGCTGCAGTTGCCAGTTCTCTCTGTCTCTCTCCTGAAATCCAAAAACCTTATAGAGTTATACTTATGCAAATAAGTTAATCCCAAGAGAAAGTTACATTGTTCACAACAATAAGGCTATTGGTTAACTGCAAGAGATTGGGCTACATATCAACAGTTAATATTACAGGATGACAGGCAATAATATAAATTAGTTAATATTTGGTTGTTTAAGGACACTATTTTACAATAACATGTCTTCATCTTATCTGCTACACTAGTCTTTACCAACAAAATTTATATCCCTTTTAACGGTGGCCTGACATCTGTTAAAACCTCAGACTATCAATCCAGGGTCTCATTTAACTTTTTAGGGGTATGGCTAAAAGATTTAAGCTGCGGCTAAAAAAGTTGTCATTATAGAAAGCCCCGGCTAATTTTTACTCTGAACACAATTGTCCCCCTCAATTGCCCTGGCGAAAGCCTGTGAAGCTATGGCGAATATTTCTCAAAAGTCAAGAGTGGCACCGGCGAAACTCGCCGTTCGCCGGCCCTCACTGAAACCCTGAGTCTATTTCATATTGACATGCGTGACTTTAGAAGACAATTTTTATTACACAATTCGGTCGTGTGTTGAATGTAGAGACTCGTAGAATTTTTTTGAATCAGTCTAAAGTAGATAAAAAAACGCTTGGTCCATTAAAAGGGAAATATCACAGAAAATTCTGCTTACTGATGACGCAATGAGTTCACAGTGTAAACATCCATAGATCTATCAAATAATTATTGAAATTAGACAACAGGCTCAAAAATGTTTTTTATTGCTGGTTTCAGGTGGTTTTAGGTGGTTTTAGCTGGTTTCAGGTGGTTTTAGGTAGTTTCAGATCGTTTCAGGTGGTTTCAGGTCGTTCCTTGTTTTAGTAACTACCAGGAAACTCCGCAATTTCCGCTTAGTTCTGAAATCTGTTCAAGAAACACTGTGGAGCTGGAGAATTCAAACCCCGAGAAGAAAAGCGAATCTTTTACAAGTACACATAAAACATCGGTTCCGAAATCAGCAAACGCTCATCCACCTTTTTTTTTTTCTCTGTGACTCAAACGGAAAGTATTTACACCTAAATAAACTATTTCCCAAGCATGATGTAATTTACAAACGCTGCCCTATATCAACTAAAGCCTCCGAGATAATAAATGAATTTGATAGGCATCGACAACCTCTTGAATCTATACTCATTCACTGTGGTACTAACGATTTAGAAAATATCAGTGACACCAAATCCATTGCGCAAGAAATTTTCAGAATAATATCACTTACGAGCCAGAAATTTCCTAACACGCGTATGTTCTCTACGCTTCTCCCAAGAGATGACAATCTTAACACAAAAGCACAGGATGTTAACAAACTGATCATACAAAACTGTTCCTCGTTAAATGTGAATCTCGTCTGCCACTCTTTGGCATTGATTGATCGACAACTTCTTCATGATAGCAAACATTTAAATCGTTTAGGTGTTTCTTTGTTTGCAAAAGCTTTGACAAAAGCTATTTACCGTGGTGTAGAAGAACCAGTCCACGTAGTCAAGGAAAGAATTCAAAACCATCACAGCCGTCAAGGTCAGACCTTTTTGGCTGGAAAACGACAAAGACCACTACCAAATTCAAATAACGTTACGCATCCTCTCCCTTTGACGACAACAACTCAAGATCGGCGTTTGTATAGTGACGTTTTACAACATAAATATTCATGGGATGTTCGTAATATTCCACAACAACTAGCATCAGAAAATTTCTCAACACAACATCTTCACTTCCAAGGAGTTCCGGTACTCATAAGCAATGGTGGTGACAATTCAACATTGTCACTAACTTTAACACCGAACCAATTTGACATGTTAAAACATACACTTACTTTACCCAGGTGATTTAAATAGGGCCACATGTCGTGAGTATACACTAATTTTTGTTTCTTTATTTTCTCAACTTTGTTAGACCTAGAACAGTTTTCTAATTAGTTCTAAATTTAATAATCCTAACTTCGTTAAATATAAATGCTTGGTCAAACTATTTCTTGCTCCAAATTTGTTCGAACGGAAAGACTTTCACTTTCTACTTGGAACATTAATGGCCTGAATGATAAGTTAATTGGTGATAAGTTCGAAAATGTTGATTTTATAAATCATATAAAGAGATTTGATTTCTTCGTTTTAACAGAGACTTGGTTGCACAAACCAATTCGTTTTGCAAATTTTAAATGTTTTAGTTCAACTCAAAACCCTAAGGCGAGGATAAACACAGTAAATAGTAGGGTTTCTGGAGGGGTATTGATTTTCGTTAAAAACAATTTGACATCAAAAGTATCATTACGGAAGTCATCAACTAATTTTGTTTGGTGTCAGATTGACAAAGAATTATTTGGAACGGAAAAACATGTTTTTTTATGCAGGGCTTATATTCCTCCAATTAATTCTAAATATTATAATCCCGAATTATTTGAAGAGTTAGAAAATGATATTTCTGAATTTAGATCCATTGGGCAAGTTATTTTATTGGGCGACTTAAATGCTAGAACTGGCAAATATAAAGATTACATTCATGATGATAAAATTGATAACAACATTTCGCCTTCTTTGGAAAGCTCTTTTATACCGGTTGAACGAAACAGTTGCGACAATATTCTTAATGATCATGGAAAACAAATTTTACAACTCTGCAAAAATTTTGATCTCTGCATTCTTAATGGGAGAACAAGGGGCGATTCCATGGGGAACTTTACTTTTCATGGCAGGTTAGGAGTTAGTGTTGTTGATTATATAATTTGCGACCAAGAGATTTTTGAGATGTTTGATTATTTCACAGTCAGGAGTCCGACTTATTTATCCGATCACAGCCAAATAGCGGCATGGATAAATGTTAATTTACCAGCTTCATGGTCTGAAAAAGTAAACGAAAATAAGCAGAAACTTAAATCTTTACCAACTCAGTATGTTTAGTCTGCCAACTCACCAATTTTGTTTAAAACCGCACTTGACTCGCCCAGCGTTCAACATCTAATTGAAAATTTTTTAAATAGAAATTTTGAAATGTCTGAATTAGGAATTGACCAAGCAACTTCAGAGGTAAAGACTATCCTCCTAACTGCAGCGAAACAATCGCTAAACCGAGCAACCGTTAAACGTCATCGTAGGATATGTAATGTAACAAACAAAAAATGGTTTGACAAAGAATGCAGACTCAAAAGGCATGAAGTACGAAAGTTAGCAAACCAAAAACGAAGAGATCCTACGAACACTGAACTTCGCAAAACTTTTCACGATACACTGCGTTCTAAAAACTTACTTCGTAAGAAACAACAAAATTATAAAAAATGAAAAACTACATCAATTAAAAAAATGTCGTCTGTTCCCAATCATTCTGGAAAGTTTTTAAAACACTTCCTGCAACATTATCATCTGAAACATCACCGCCTGTAACAGAGGCAGATTGGCTGAAACATTTTGAAACACGTTACTGCATTCTCCGCCACAAAAACAAAGCACTAATCAGAATGCCGGCTTTAAGTGAACTAGAAAAATTAGAACATCTTAAGTCTACAACAAATAGCCAAAACGAAATAATACATGCCTCCCGAAAACAGAAGACTAAAAAAGCGGCTTACTCTGATCTAATTAAGAGTGAAATGATTAAAACTAGTTGCGTCCATTTACTGTCGGTTTTCAAGAAGCTTTTCAACCATTTTCTTTCCACAGGAATTTACCGGGTACCCGAATTTATGGTGCGAAGGCATCATAACACCTATTTTTAAAACTGGAGACAAAACAGACCCCGGTAATTAAAGAGGTATTTGTGTATCGAGTTGTATGGGAAAATTCATTTCGTCTATCATCAACGAACGTTTTCTCAATTTTGTTGAATCAAAAAATATATCACATCCGTCTCAAATAGGATTTCTCAAGGAAAACAGAACAATTCGCGCCATTTCAGAAACCCAATAAACAAGCTGAGACACGAACATCTATCTGAAATGATCTCATTTGTAAAGAATAAATACTCTGATTTCTGCAATTCTGGAAACAAAAAAATTGAAACACCCCCTAAGTTAGATTTTTACAAGAAAATAAAGGATTTCTCTTCTGAAATATATCTGGAAATGGTGCAAAATTTTGAAGGTGTCTCAAAAAGGAATATGTAAGATTTCGAACTAGTAACCATACGCTTCTTGTAGATTCGAAACGTTATTGTAGACCACAGATACCACGCGAAGATAGAATCTGTGAGTTCTGTAATCTTAATGAAGTAGAAGACGAAATTCACGTTCTTTTTAATTGTACCCTATATTCATCCTATAGGGATATACTACTACAACAACAACAACAACTACTACTACTACTTTTTATAAAAATACCACTTTATTTCCAAGATAATATTTACAAAAATTAAAATATCTCTAAAAGGTAAGAACTACAAATCTACAAGCAATATAGATATTTCTCTGTTTTAAAACTGTTTTAAAACTTCTAAAAACAAAAAATAAGTAAAAAATAGATAGAAAAGTCATTTAATATTAGTTCTGGCAAGTTCAACGTCCACATCAATATCTTTGACATTATTGGTTTTCCTCCCATTTTGGTCTGGAGCCTCTGCATGAGGCAGAGTAGCGCTGATCTTAAGATAGTAGCTCCTATCCACGTCATTGTCTTTGCATAGTCTTCGCCTTTCGTTAGGGATATCAGTTCTGCGAGTCGGCTATGATATCTTTAACGTTCGCGTCCCATACTTCCTGTTGTGGTGATTACTAGTGGCGTAAAGGACGCTTGTTCGACTTCCAGGATTCGTCGTTCATACATTTTTTTCTCGTTTTCATGAAGGCGATACCCTTGTTCTGGCCTAAGATCTTTGTATGAGTCAGCATTTGGATGGCATACTCTTATATCGAAAAAGGTCGACTATTGTTTCTCCCAAAATCCACGTGCATGAATGTCGAGGCGATTTGTTCAGTTAGCCAGCATTTCTTTGCATTTGGTAAATATCCAAGTTGTGGTTCGTCTGTGACTAGCTCATCCCACCACATGTGTTCCTAATGCACTCGCGTCATCAGCAAACCAACATTGCCTCGCTGAGCTAGAGAGATTAAGATGAGTTATAAGCGGCTGGAGGCTAACTGCATAAAGTCCCATTGCTGTTGGCTCACCTTGTGTAGTTCCCTCTGCTGATTTAATCTCTTTACCCCCTGTTGTGAAAAGGCGTGCTGGTTCTCTGTAAGTATTTATAGCGAAGGTTGCAAGAGTTGGGCATAGAATTCTTATATTGTGCAGGGCCGGCAGATTTATTCAAAGAATTGAAGGCGTTTGAGGCGTCGATGAGTAGAACTGCGTCTTTGTCGTCAGCTTCGAACATTTTACGCATGTCATGAATTGCTGCTTTACTTCCTCATTTGAGACCTGCGCAGACCTGAAGTGAGCCAGGGGCATCAATAACATCTTGTTTGAGAATTTTCATTACGCATTTAGCCATGATTCTCCTTATTAAGGCCTTATAAAGACCTCTCCAACGCCGATTGGTCGCACCGCACCTTCGCCTTTGTCAAGAGGGATCAAGCGGCATGCAACTAATGGTTCGATGGTGTGCGGATCGATGTATTCTGTACACAATTTCTTGGTCATATGGTGGCCAGAGCATCACACAAACTTGTGCTGGAGGACTTGAATGAAATACAGCCTAGAATTCTCTTAAATTCCGTTGCATCCACGCCCGAGGGACCTACTACTACTACTACTACTACTACTACTACTACTACTACTACTACTACTACTACTACTACTACTACTACTACTA